>CM040244.1:155905538-156153782 GCA_022545495.1 Chrysanthemum lavandulifolium | reverse complement strand
CTAAAAGTCGATAATGGATCTCTAACTATACAACGAACTGTGTCTCGCAAGGAATTGTCTATCAAGAGTCGATCAATTCAAAAGTCGTGCTCTACCCTCACGGTCGATTTCGGTCAAAACTCATAAGCACATGTGGAGGGGAGTATTTCAAAATCCAAAACTCTCAAGGTGTTACCAAAACATGTTTTCATCATAAACATCTTGAGAGATTTTTCATGAAAAGGTTTTGTGGCAACATAGGATAGTCATGGAGTTAAAAGGTGACTAAGTTTAGGAATAAACGCCCTATGATCCACGAGAGTCGGAGGGATCTACCCAAGGACACCACAAATAGTTAGTATTTAGAAGTCCTTAGGTATGATTGAAAAAGGAGAAAATGAGAATCGAGAAAGAAGGAGTTGAAGAATTAAAAAGAAAAGTTAAAGAAAAGGGTGAAAAGAAATAGCCTCCAAATTATTCAACTTAGGGCGTACACCGGTTCAATTCATATGCTCTTGGTTGTCACAAGATGACACCTAAGATTGAAGACAAGTCGTCATGGACCCAAAGGACGCAATGCACTAAACCTTCTAAGCCACTCAAGTTCTCTCAAAAGAGCTTGTTTCATTCTCACATGGAACCCACGTAATCTATCGACTCTCTCTTAGAGATTGTTGGTATTGAAGAAGGAGACCCTCTCCCAGTCTCCGCTCGGGAAAATCAAAACGCACTAATCGAGTCAGAGCCATGAGATTCATCAAAGATCTCTTAGGAACACTTATATATTTCATCACTTGTTGTTCAAACAATAAGGACACAAGTGACATTTTTCCGAGTCCACGCAGATCTTAGCAATCCGCCGTAACATTTATGAGGATTCACAATTGTGATCCTCGGTGATTGAATGGAAATTCCTTCCGAGTCAACATCAAACAAATCGACAAATAGTCACTTGGTAACTCCTGTGGGTTACGCTTAGTGTGTCTCAAACGGTCTCTGATCGTGGGGTGATGCTTGATGTACCTCAATGACTCATCCGAATCGTAGGTGTATTTCTGACATCGCGTTATCTCACTTGTGGGACTCCAGTTCGAGAAACGACCTTTGTGAGAATTAGAGATGTGTTTTCACACTATGTCATAACACTTTCAAGTTCAAACTTGTAAGCTACCGGATTATTTCTAACCCATGTTTTATGTTTTCTTCTTATGGATGCTCACGGGTAGAAAAGATCGCTGAGACTTTTCACATGCTTCTACCAACATCAACACTAATTGAAAGTTCTCTCAAAAAGCAAAGAAAATTTCGAAAGATTCTACATCAAAGTCAAAGAATCGCAGTTATGAGATAAAGATCAAAGTTAAAGATGTTGATAAAGGCGGATTTTACAACCGATCACAACAACAAGAACAAAGAACAAAGATGCAAAGAATCAAAGACGCCACGAGCCATGAACGCCAAAGAAGTTCAAGACGTCAAACGACCTAACAAGACAACAAATGATGACCAACCCTTAGGGGGAGATTGTTAGGAACATGTTTTAATTATCAAGTGTAGGTCATTTCATTTGTAATAGGTCGTTAATTAATATGGTTTATAAATGTTTGTATTGATTTCATGACTCATGTAGTAAGCCCATGAGTCAGTGATAGAAGGTTCTTCTAGAACCAAGAGGAAACACCCTACTTATGTAAACACTATAAATAACCCCTCCTAGAAGGAGAGGGTTGTTGGTTCTAATTACAATTATCATTTTCATTAATCCTTCATTAGTTCCTTCCACTTTCTCTCACTAAAACTTTCTCTCTCTAGAAATACATATTGTTATGATAAGATGGTGACTTAATAAATTTGTTGAAATAGTCAATGTCTACTTCATCTGCTTCCTCGGGCATTTCGTCATCCGCAAATGGATAGTCCTCTTCGTCATTTGTTTCATTAGGTTCAACTAAGGCGATGGTATTGACGAATTGGACATGCTTAGTTAGCTTGCTTGGATCCTTAATCTCTATACCTGAAGGCTCAGGAGTTGAGATAGCACTAACCTTCTTATCACTATTAGTTATGGCTTTCAAAAGGTTGTCTATTTTCCTATCCATCTCGGCTTGTTGATGGTTAAAGCGGTCAGGAGCTTAGCCATTTGGGTTTCTTGGGATGCAACTAGGTTTTGAAACATCCTTCGATGTCTTGTTGGTTAGGACCGTTAGGTGGGGCCATGAGAAATCATTAGAGGTGAATTCTTTGGTTTGTCCCCGTGAGAAGTCGGGCTTGTTTTTCCATGCTTCACGAGTTTCATTGAAATTCCTAGGTCCGGGTGTTGTGGGAATCTTCCTCCCGCTCCATTAATACGCGAGGACGCGTAGTCAACGTGCGTGTTCGGGATCGGGTGCTAGTCTTGTGATTATGAGGATCACAAAGCGGCTCGCACGAGGAAGAAACTTTGTTCACATGGTGTGAAGACTTAGGATTTTCGTAGGAACTCATGAGGAATTTAACTTGATCTTCAAGTTCGATCATCCTACGGCCGGAGGAGGCAAGGAGATTGCCTTGACGGTTTTGGGTAGCTCACGGGGTCGTCCCAAATTTCGTTGTCATAGAGGCGAGGTCCTCTATTATTTCCCATGATTCTTCCGCGGTGAGATCACTAAGTTTTCCACCGCCGCTTGGTCAATGGATCGCTTAGTGGTGAAGTTTACATGATCATAAAAGATTTGGACTCGAGCCAAAGATCAATGCCGTGATGAGGACTTTATAAAGTAAGTCCTTGAATCGGGTCCATGCTTCAGAGAGATTCACCTTGACGTTGTTGGAACATCAAGATGTCATTCCTAAGCTTAGTGGTTCTCCCGGTGGGAAAAATTGAGCAAGGAAGCGAGAGGTGAGATCATCCCAACTTGAGATGGAGCCGTGGAAGTCGCTCAAGCCAATTACTAGCTTGGTCCCGTAGAGAGAATTGGAAGAGACGCAGCGCGTGGTCTCCCGAGTAGTAGCATCAAGGTCGATGGAATCGACGATTTTGAGGAATCCCTCGGATGTCGATTTGGATCTTGAACGAAGTCCATGGAATGCACATCCGCTTTGCACCAACCGGATGGTGTCGGATCGCAGGCCGTAGTTTGGGCTTGGTCGGGAAGCTCAATGGTGTTCCTATAGCCTAGGTGGCTTGGTCTCGAGTATTCACCAAGAGTACGGGCTCTTGGCGGTCATTTGGTGGTGGGTTGATGAATGGTAGTGGGTTATCACCTTCCATGATGAAAAGTGATGGGGTTACGAACAAAGGTCACGTAGAAGGGGATAGACCAAGAGAAAGCTAAAATGAGAAAAAGTTTACTTGATAGGAATCACAAAGAAACCTAAACGAGGTGGACTACTAACTAGCTATTCTATTCCCGCGCAGCGCCAAAACTTGATAACGCCACACGCCGTCGTCGGGGTCAAGGAAACTTCCTTTCTTCGAGCAAGTTTTATAACACCCTAGGCAAGTGAACCTAATCGCTGTAGTGTAGTAATTAGGGTAAGCCACGGGTATTGATATCGTTCTCTAGGGGAATAGGAATGCTAGTAAGGAGTTACTACGCTAAGGTTAAGGTTGAGGAAGATTATTTTTATCTTTTTATGTTTTATGAAATGGAAAGGTACGAATCTCGGGTATTGGATTTGGGGGTTGGTATTTCACCGATTACTCTACTATTATCTAATTATCTAAACTAAGGTTGTGGGAGTCTATGTCTAATTAATGTGTGCTCGATGATAGTTTAAAGATGTGTTTACTTGGTTGTATTATTCCTTAATTATCTCCTATTGATGGTTGAGTTGTCACGCCTTATTCCTAGTTGCGTTGTGTCTAAAGTTGTAGGTATGCTTTCTCCCAACTCTTTGAACTTACCAAAGGGTCTTGTCTACAAACCCACTAGGGATGATAAACTCCTACTCTAAGGCGCTCTTTGGATGGTTTAGCCTACAACTACTCTGTAATTATATTCTAAGGTTCACAAAGATGAATCAAGCATTATAGTACTGGCGAATGATCTATCGGATTACTAGATCATTAATCAACTAAGATAAGAAACAACCAATCAATATTCAATAATTAAGTTTCATACTTTCTAAGCAAACACACAAATAAATTAGCCGGACATGGAGAACATGCAAGCATACACACAAATAATCAAAGACATAATTGAATTAATGAAGTAAAGACTTATCTTGATGTAAGATAGGGTTTAAAACCCTAAAATATCGTATAAGACACCTTAGGTTCGGTTTTAGGTTTTCACCCAAAAGACTCTCCACAAAAGACTTAAAATTGGATTCTATATATAAGATTACATATGCGTGGCGCCACCTTATGTTTAGTGAAGCCGCCGTGTCGCCGCCATTAAGGTTTCGCTCGCCACGTTAACCTTGCGACGGCGTCACCTTATGTCCATGACGCCGTCCTCTTGACTCGACGACGCCGTCTCGATTGCATCTAGGTCGCCCGAGTAGCGACGGCCTACTCTTTTACAACCGGACGCCGTCGCTTGAAAATACGAGTTTTGGGTTACGGATCGTCACAACAATTTTGGGACGGCGTCGCCATTAGCACCGACGCCGCCGCCTTCAATTTCAAAGAATCGTGAGTGTCCGATTTTGACTTTGGCCATTTCTTCATATATTCGCGCCTTTTCGTCCAAATAAGTGTCATTCAAAGATTTTGCCTTCAAGAGACCTAAAAGTGAAAAGGAACGATATTAAGCAATAACGGATACAAAAGTGATCAAATAAGGACTAAAACGACCCTCAAAATGGTACCTTTTAAAACCTTATCAGATTGTGAAGTCCAAAGATGATGTTGCTGTGAGTGCGAGCAGTATGCTGATAGCCGGTGATGTTAATCCTGGTCGACCACCAACAAAGCTTTCCAATGTTCGAATCGATCCTTCGATACAACCTTTCATCAATCATTCGATGATCCTCTCGCACATCCCTTCCGCCCCGAGAGTTCCATCGCTGAGACCCTATGCCTTCATATATCGCCTTCAACCGATAAGCCAATCCGCCCCTAACCTTCTTTGAGTGTGATCCCGAACTTGTGAAGATCTCTACACGCCATCAAGCAATTTCGTTGAAGTTCACCGCGATAAACGACGCCGAATGGTTTGGTCGATGAGTGTGTATTATGGAAGCCGGTTGATGTCGAGAAGATCTAGCCGAGGTGGAGTGAAGTTGACACGGTCCGATATGATTCAACCGCAAGTCGGAGATCTTCTACACGCCTCGTATGACTATGCTCGATGAATATTAGCAAGGACTTGATGTATTCACGTTGTACTTCATCGAGAATTGTCTCATGCGTCCTCGCACTTTGGCAAGATACGATCTTCAATGTCGTTGAGAGATAAATTCGAAAGTCCGCTTCATCGAATGCATAATCTCTTTCGCCTTGTCTTTTGACCACGATATTCTTGAGAAAGGTGTAGTCCCATTTAGACGAAAGATCAACATGTTTAACAAAGAACGATTCCTTTAGTAATTGAACACTTCATTTTGAGACTTCGAACTTGGCGACACGTAGTAGATTCGTCGGCGTTGCCCGCCAATGGTGAATCCCATACATTGCATCACGGTCATACAATTCCACATTGTTAGAAAACATGTGGGTAGCCTTTTCCTCGATGGCTATGCGGTTTGAGTATATGGCTGCCGGAACGGAAGTGTCGAGATGTAGCATATTTCCTTGAATCATCGCCGCTGTAGAAGAAATTCCAAGTCTGTTGAAGAAATAGCGAAATGGAATCTTAGGTCGATCCGTTCACAATTATTGGTAGAGGTTTAGACCATCGGTGTAATATGGAGGGTTGTCCCGCTTGGTGAAGTCGATGTTTGCTTCGGGTTGAGCCAATCCATATTGTTAGACATGGCTCGTGCTATATTGTCAAGGTGATACTAAACTTCAATAGCACTTTCCGAGTGTCCTTGAGCGCTTGAAATGCTTCATTCTTGATTCGCTTCAACTCGGATTTCGCCATCTTTTCACACGGAATTTCTCTTGCAAGAACTTAGCATGCTCCAATGTACTACCGCCTTCCGATTTTGACCTTGGTGGATAGGGGTGGAATTAACAAGTGTAGAAAACCATTCAAATTCTTCCGTGTCATCTTCATCTAGCCATGATACGACGCCGGTTGTAGGCGCCTTCTTCTTTTTCTTAGGCTTGGATGAGGATTTCGGTTTCTTAACATTGTCGGGAGAGGTAGGGTTGTTGGGGCTCATGGAATTCTTCATCGTCACCACCAGTATACTCAAAATGATCACCGGTTTTCGAGTCTCGTGGTAACTCGTAAGAATCGAGGTTTTCAACAGAAGAACGAGGAGGAGACCTTTGTTGGCCGAGTCCGTTTGGGTGGAGGTTGCATAGAAGATGATTCACCGTACTTCTTTCGAGCGCTTATGCTCGTCATTCTTGTCCCGATCCTTATCTTCATCGTCGCGTGGACGTTTCGCCTTTCGCCTTCTTCTCGCATGCCGATTTGAGTTGATATTCCAGCAATGCTTCAAGCAATTTACCTTCGTGAGAGGCAAGTGTTGCGATTGTTTTGACATTTGAGCTACCACCGGTCAACTAACTAAGCATCCGAGAATATTAGGGATCAACCGGATTGATGTTCACGTGCATTGGTGTTGATTTCATAGTCCGCTTCGCCGATGAAGTAGATTCGGATAGAGTTGTTTGGTGAACAACCTTTGTAACTTTAGGAACAATGTCAAGAAGGTACCGATGAGTGTACCCTTTGATCATTTCGTCCATTTTCCTTGAAGATCATCTTTCATGAGCTTCTATACATACTCCCTTTTAACTTTCATCTCGTCATTCTCGCCATGAAGATATCAGATCCGATCGTCAGAGAAATTCATCTTCCGTATAGCATATCTTTCTTTCGACTTGTTTGACAAAGATTCACAATTCTTTTATGAGTATGAGAAATCCAAGATCGAGTTGGCTTCTTCACCGATTTGGATGTTGATTTGGTTGATCTTTTAGATGGTGGTGGTGAAGAATGAGATGATGAATCGATGATGAGGAGACATGAGGAGGCTCAGGTCCTTTGAGGTGCGTATATCCTCCTTGGAACGAATTGGACCGCTGAGAAGATAATCATCATAATTCCTTCGTTATCTTGTCCAGATTTAGCTTTTTCTTCATCGCTCTTTTCTTTCTTAGACTTATCCTTTTCTAGTTCCTCAATGTTATAATCAATAGAGTCTTCCACAAGCTTTTGTTGTTGCACAAGAGTGGTGGCACCACTTCCTTTATCGGGTTGATTAACCGCATCAGAATTGGTGAAGAGTGGACACCACCACTCGACCCTCGTGGCCACGCATTTGATCTTGTTCAAATTCCTTAGCTTTTGTAGGTGTCTAACGATTTTAAACTTCTTCCCGTAGGATGTATCCAGCTCTTCTTCCGAGCTATCCTCTTCATAAGGCACAAGTCTTGAGTCTTCCTTTGCTTATAACCGCCGGTGGATCGGGAGATTTTGCTCATCAAGGAGGTGCTTGTTGCAGATTCGTAGTGAAGACCTCTTCATCCGATTGTTTATCTTCGTAGCTTTCATCCACTAGCTTTCTTTGTGGTTCAAGTTTTGAATGGGAATAGGACCGCTTCCTTAGAAGGAATGTTTTTACGAGGAGGATTCCTCTTGGGAACTTCCTCACGAGTCTCGGTGCTTGCAACACTCCTCGTGACCGCCTCTTCCGGTTCTTCGTGTAGGTGTCCCGTAAGGTTTCTCATCAAGATGACCTACTTTGCCTTCTTTTCACCGCTACGGATACCTTTTGTATGTCTCGAGCTTTTGATTTCGTTTGATGTAAAGTGATCGTGTAATACAAAGACCCTGTTTCTTTGTTGACGATTCCTTGATTCGGATAGATAAAATAGGCTCACCAACATGTCGTGATTGTCGGGTCATTGAGCCTCTTGGGAATATTAGGATGAAGTCCAAGTGCTCTCGGATCAACAATTTAGTGTATCGACATAGGAATCTTTGAGCCAAGTTTTTGAGAAATGACATCATGTCATCCCATATCGTAGCTTCAAGCTCGATGTGCTTCATGTTGATTAATGACAAAAAATTTGCAGTTCTATGAGCTTGGGATGCTCATAGCCGCTATCACGACCAGAGACAGATTTGGTAATGATGATGTAGAGAGTTCTCCACGGTTGAGGAATGTTCTTAAGCTCCACATGAGAATGCTTAGTGATAATTCCTCAAGCTTCATCATAGCCAATATCAATCAAGAATTGCAAACCTGTCTCTTCAAAGGTGTGGCATAGAAGTCGGTTGGCTCGATGTCGGGGATGAGAGAACAACCCGTGAAGTCCGCATGTGTGATGGTGACTTGTTTGTGATTGAGCGCCACATCACGCACTTTGACCTTTGATCCTCGCATTGAATTCAGGCTGTTGCATGTAGATCTCCTGATCAGAAAGCGTAATGTGAGAGCATGTTCGTAGGGATGATTCTTGAGAATATCCATAGCAATCAAACAGAAGATTTTGAGCAGTGAGGGTTTCAAAGTCAACCCCGAGGTTGTTCTTTCCAATCTTCCTGGATAGCCATTAGGAAGATATCAAGAATTGTGAGAACATCTGGTGCATCCACATTCATTCGAAAGACCATGTCGTGATCTCGAAATAACATTAGCCAAAAGAACCAACATATCGAAAGACATAGTGTTAGTCAACGTAAGGTTTTATTGTCTAATTATCGAATGTATAATGTCAATGATTGTTACGAGTCCAAAGTCACTTGTTTGTTCAATAGTCCAATGACGCCGTGATAAGTTTTGTGAGTTAGTTAACTTTAAGTTTTAAAGTTTATGTTATCACTTATTTAACACAACATATTAACTGTTTAAGCTTATTAGTGACATTATTGGTTTCGTGACGTTATGATTTATTTACTTACTTAGATTGCATGCGTAACAATTCATAATGAAGGTTTGATCAAGGCTTATGCGTAGGAATAGTAGCTTATGCGTAAACAGAGAAGTATATGCGTAGATGCAAGCTTATGTGTAGGATCCTTACTTACAGCGTAAGAAATATTACGCGAGGAAAAGGGACCTTATGCGTAAAGCTTACACGCCAGGCGATATAAAACCACGCCGTAAGGCTTACTCGTAAGAGTAGACCTCATGCGAGAGGTTCACACGATATCCTTCATGTGATACGCCGTAGTCCCTTTGTAGAACCTTACGCTGCACGCTTACGCGTAAGATTTCTCTTACGATAACTTTCTACGCGTAAGGTGATCCTTATGCGAGAGTTTCAATGACCTTGATTATGAGTTTTATGCGTAGCAAGCCTTAAATAAAATCATTATAGCATCAATTTTGACACATACATTCATTCTATAACAGATTTAATCACAATCACTCAATTAAACAGTTAGGCGAGAAAACCCACGCCAGAAACCAAAACCCTAATAGTTCATAGATTACGCGTAAGAACTTTAGCCATAGGAATTACACCAAAGTTATTCGATGGTTTTAGATGTCATGTGAGTGTAATAACCAAGTTTTAACATCAAACTCCCAATGAATCAAAAATACCCAAAAGCGAAGAACATTAAACCCTAATCTCTAATTTTCAATCAATTAGTGTTTCGGGTTGTTTTAAGGCTCGATATCATCAATTCATCATGATATCAACATCACACAACAATCTTTTGACCAAAATATTCACATTTGAAAACACCCAAAACCACGATAAACCCTAATTTTCAAAATCACTCAATTCGTGTATCGGGTATGTTTAAACGATGAAAATGTATTCATTGATGTAAGAAAACATTTTGGCACTATCATTTCACTCATAAACACATAAATTTGATCATGTGTTCATACTTTACGCGTAGAACACAAAATCTCTTCTAGGCTAAAATCTAACCGTTAGTTTGAAAACGATTCAAAACCCATGTTTAGATTGTTGCAAAGAATGTATAAACACTTAAAATTGATGATCGAAAGCACGGATTTGTTAAACGATTTTGGATCGTGGATGATATTAGATGAAAGTAATAAATGTGAAAGGTTAAAGTTAGGTGGAGGTATTTTATTAAAATGACTTTGTGCTTTTGGCGTTTTAGTCCCTCCATCTTTTCCATTTTCATCCAAAGCCTTTTAACTTCCATTTTGGTTACCAAATGATAGATTTTAAGAAAGAAACTTGACGACACCCCTCGACTTAAGAAATAATGAAAGGTTATAAATTTTAGTCGAGGAGTGTCATTGAACCGTAAAATGTGGCCACCATTTTAAAGAAACAACTGTGATAGGATAACATGCAAGTACACGGATGTTTTGAAACAGAGCTATATTTATTTTCTCCCTCAACACTTGATCGAAAAAAATCTGAATTTTAAAAGATTTGAGTGTTGACGAAGAAATGTACTTGCCATGTTTGAAAAAATATGGATAGAAGAATATTTTTGTTGTTTTATCGTGTTTTATATTTTTGTATTTTGTTTTTGAAAATATTTACAAAGAGATTTTGGTGTTTGACAGTTTGTAAGATCTTTTTAAGAGGTCATCCAATTCCTCTTGAGTCAAACACCGCATACCAATCCGTGGACCAACTCATTAAACCTAGCGGGAGGCAAGGCTTTGGTGAGTAGATCGCCAATTGGTATTCGCACTCCATGGCATAATTCAACTGCACTGCTCCACGTGGTCCTTGATGAAATGATAGCGAAGATCGATGTGCTTTGATTTGAATGTCGAATCGAGTTGCACGAGATCGCGATGGCACTCCGATTGTCGCAGACATCGATTCTCAAACACGTAACCATAGTCTTTGAGTTGTGTTCTCATCCGATGACTTGAGCACAACACGCGACATGGCTACATATCGCTTTGTTGATGACAACGATGTACAATCCTCGCTTTGATTGCTGTGACACGCTTATCACCAAGAAATTGTAGTGCTCTCAAGTACTTTTCTCGTGAATCTAAGCATCCCGCGTGGTCGTCTAAAAGCGATTAGTTCAAAACCGTAATCCTTCGGATACCGGATCCCAAGTTAATGGTTCCTTGATGTATCTGGAGGATTCTTTTAGCCTCGAGAGGCGGGTTTCGATTGGTCTTGACCGATAACGGGAGCAGAGATAAACCGGCAAAGACAATATCAGTCTCGCTAGTCGTTAGATACATGAGACCCAATAATACTTGGTATTTAGTAGGGTCTACTAATTTCCCATGTAAATCAACGCTCAGCTTCTTGGTATGCGTCATTGGTGTGGCATAAGTGTCACGGTGTTTTCATTCCAAATTTGTTTAACAATTCAAGGGCATATTTGGATCGACTCAAGAAAATACCGGGGTGATTGATGAACTTGCGGCCCTAGAAAGAACGTAAGTTCACCCATCATGGACATTTCAAAATTTTTCTTCATTAGTTTTGCAAAAGCGATTGAGTACTTTTATGTGTAGACCCAAAATGATGTCACCACATAAATTTGAACAATTAAGATATGTGTCCGTGATATTGTATAAAAGAGTAGGGTCGATCGAACCTTTGGTGAAATTATTAGCAATGAGGAAAGATGATAGCTTATCGCACCATGCCCGAGGAGCTTGTTTGAGACCGTAAAGAGCTTTGTTCGGTTTGTAGACATGGTTCGGGAACTCGGGATCAACGAATCCTTCCGTTGGTCGACATAAACCAGTTCCCATACTTCAAGACGCTTGAATTGGTTGAGTTCTTCTTGCATGGATTCAATCCATTGTCTTTGTCATTGTGTCTTTAATGTTTTAGGCTCGATTGGCGCATGCGGAGTGCATAAATGCGATGTTCACCATCTCGTGCGAAGACGTTGTCTCGTAACGATCGTTGATTCGGGTTGCCAATAATATTTGCTAGAGGATGGTCTTTTGTCCATCTATGTGTAGAGGTTGATGTTGGTATACATTGTGCGATTCCGAGGATTCAAATGGTTTGTTGATGATTCCGCGACATCGTGCAAAGATGTCATTAGCAAACGAGTTAAAGAACGATTTGGATCAAAATCGCAGTGGGGGTACTTCATTAAGAACATCATCATCCGGTTCATCATTGTTGGAAGCGGATTGTTCAACTGTTGTGGTGGAGTCAATCGGTGGTACTTCTTCAATAGTAGTTGTTGTAGCGGTGTATCGTATAAGAGTAGTATCGGGTTGAGCAATGGAAACATCGGATACACCGAGCACGCTCATCAATATCGCCACCGAACAAAGGAGCAAATAACCTTTCCATTTATTGACGAGTGAGTGGGGCTTTGTTCAATTGATGATGGGGTTGAGGAAAGTTTAAGCGGTTGTGACCGGGTTCCAAGGTGTTATACTCGTAATTCATTTCGTAAGTTCATCAAAATGAGCATGAATCATTTCCATAACTTTGTTTTGTACGACGATTCCGATCCGTAACCTTTAGAATTCTCACAATATCCAATAATGACTCAATGTCAACTTTGGCTTTGAGCTTTCCAAAATCACCACGATCATTATTCGGATAGCAAAGGAGCCAAATACATGAAAGTGTTTGAGATTCGGTTTATGGTTGTGGAGAAGCTCAAACGGTGTTTTGTTGTGCGCTTAGTGATCATAGAACGGTTTCGAGTGTAGCATGCGATGGATACAACACGCCCATAAGTAACTGGAAGTTTAGCATTGATTAACATTGTTCTTGCAGCCCACTAACGCTCGGTTTCATCTTTCAACAACTCGCTTTTGTTCTCGTACGTGCAATAGATGTCGATGTCGACTTCCCACTTTCTCATAAAATTCACGAAGGGTTTGGTTAACAAATTCAGCCTTTGTCTATTCGATTTGGCGGACGGTGTTTCGAGCCGAACTTGAATTTTCATGAGAAAGGTGATGATCATTGTGGAGCTTGGTCTTTGCTTCAAGAAAGTAGACCCAAGTCCATCGTGAATAGTCATCAACAATTACTAAGATGTAGTGTTTGCCATTGATCGCTTGCACGCAAGATCGGGCCACACAAATCCATGTGAAGAAGATGAAGCACATGTCGAGAGTCGTGTTCCACCTTTGAAGGAAAATGAGCACGAGTGCTTTTCCTTGTCCACAAGCTAAGCAAAGGTGATCTTTAGAATACCGGAATTGTGGGAGACCTTCAACTAGTTTGTGTCGAGCAAGATTGGTTATAGTTTGAAAGTTTAAATGTGAGAGACGACGGTGCCATAGCCGGATTTTGTTGATGTTGCCTTTGAAAGTAAGCGGATGGGAGATGAAGCAACCATGTCTTGCATAGATATAGTGTAAAGACTTGAGTTACGCGAGCCGGACATAAGGTCGCTTCCTTGTAGATCACGAATGAAACAAGATTTCTCCCGAAAGCAACCTCCAAATCTCCATCACAAAACCGACCTCATCGAAAACAGACATGACCGAGGCCTTCCACATAATAAACCCTACTAATTTCGATGTTTCCATTGATATAGTATCCGAGCCCATGATAGTCGCAAGTGATCATTCCAATCGACAATGCCAATGAACTTTGCAATAAAGTTTGATAATGCTTTATGGGTCGCTCGTCATGTGTCGGGAACATCCGCTATCAACAATCCGAGAATGATCTCAGATCACCGCACTACACACGCATTTACACAGATGGAATAGAAGTAGATGTGGAACCCGAAATGTTAGAGGGTTCCGAGCGCTTATAGTAGACATACACACATCAATAACTTTAGGCATCCATTTAAATCCTAGTGTGTTATATATCCATTTCTGCCATCTATAACTACTATTTGCTTTAGTCTTAGTGAATGCACTAGGTGGTACTACATTCTTAGGAGGTGAAACTGGAGCTACAGGGACATCAATGGTTGCTTTAGAATTTAAAGAAGGCGGTCTACCAAGCACAGACTTAGAATGAGTAGTGGGCCTAGAGGTATTCCGATTCTTAGGATTCCGTAAACGAGAGATTATAGCTTTAGCAACACATTTGTCATGACAATCAGAATTCATACTTTTACGACAAATAACACAAGGTGCATCGATCAATATCAAAAGTACTTAAAGGTTTAGCATTCGTTACATCACTATTTCTATTACATTTGCCGACGCAATATCTATAGTGGAAGCAACGTGAGTCTTATTCATAGTCCTAGGGTGTTCTTCTACTTTAGCATTCCTTATTGATCTTTTCTTAGGTCCCAACTTCCTATTCTTCGATGTAGTGCTCCTAGGTCGTGAAGTGCGGACGCTTGGAAAAGATGCAACTATTCATGTTTCAAGAGAAGGAAGCACGTTAGCAACTTGTGATTTCAAGTAGGGATTCTAGGTTCATGATTACTAAGTGTTACCGGTGCTATTCTCTTAATCATGGTAGGCGAAGTAGTTCATACTTTCCTAACATTTCTCTTAACTTAAAGATAGTGTGAATCAAATCTTGATTTTCGTAATCGAATATTACCAAAGAAATGCATTACTTCTCTAGTGTGTGCAAGATAGTGATCAAGTTCGTTTGATGCTTCATGACGAGTCTTATTGAGTAAATCAAATATGACACCATATTCTGCTTAACTTTTACATGTTCTTGTTCATATTTTGAGATTTGACTTTTCAAAGACACGCTTTGATCATCCAGCTTGCTCAATTTTAGGATCAAGATTTTGCACGAATCGAGCGATTTTGTTTTGAAAAACAAGTTGTTGATTGTGAATATCTTTTACACCAATTAAGTCGACGCTTTGCATTGGAAAGTTCATAGCAATCGCTCATTTTCGACTTTTAAAGACTCGATCCAAGCACATTATCAAGATTCTCAACAGCTACTACAGAGTCAACAATATCGGAGAGATATAATCGATGCATATGACACATAATTCAATAACACAACATTATGGATATCAAAGACGGATAACATCATTCAAGAGTCGATCAACATCTTTTCTTAACATTTTCTTTTACGCTTAGTATTAGAAATAGATGTTTACATTTTCTCAAAACGACCTTCATCACTCCAAGTTCCTTATGAAAGTCCTGCTCCCAAGACAATGCACAATTTTTCAAATTTTTAACATTTGGTAAAAGATTTTTCCGAAAGATGTCTCTTTGTTCTCGCGCCGAGGCGATTGAAAATGTTGAACTTTGATTTTAATGATATTCTATCTCATGTTGTAAAGTTTTGAGGTCACCATGAAAATGTCAAAATATCTAAGAATTTTGCGATTTTCGTGTTTTGAGTTTACTTCACTTATGGAAGGTAAAGGACCATAAATTTGTGCATAATCCGTTGGGGATTAACATTAGAAGACTCGACATTTTTATGATAACCCTTGGTATGTTAGAAGAACCGTTGGTGTGACGAAGTGACCGGTTTTGAGTAATTAAAAGGTTTGTTGTAAACAACAGCTTAATTTTGATCGACTCGCCTTACGATCTAATTCCTCTTGACGATGATATTCAACAACATTCATAATGTAATTATCATTTTTATATTCGTGACCGAAACTTGTGATTTGGTTTGAATGTTTTGGTTGAAAGCTTAGGTTTGTAATCGCAAGATTCGTCCATATCCATTTGGATTGGGTTTTAAAGTAAACTTTTCAATAGCGCCATCGACTCACCATGTTTGTAAACAATGCTTTAAACTCTTTAAGTTTGTGTTGCAAGTCGATAATTTCTTCAAGATGATCATCTATTCTTTTCGTGGAATGCTTTTTGTATGTAGAGAACTATTTTGACAAGTTAACAACTCGCCTTAGCTTTTTGATTTTCCAAGGTGAGAGCGTTAATTTGCTTTTTATGTTCATGTTTCGCTTGTTCTATTTCGCACAACAAAGCATTCTTCAAGCGGCTAGATCACGATCTGCTCTCTAAATATTTTTCGCTTTGATGAGATTTAGCAAAGCGGCTTCAAAACCTTTTTCACGGTTTTCTTGAGTTTTGAAAAAGTTGAGTTGCATTTTAAACATTCAAAATCCTTGGTTAACAAAGGCATTTTTACTTTTTAAGTCCCGATTTAATGGACAACATTCTTCAATTTGGGATTGCTTTGGTCTTTAAGTAAAAGAGCAAGATCCGATGAGGCAAAAGTTCGGTTTGTTCAACGGAGTCACAACATGATCATTATTTAGATCCTCAAGTATAACCACGAGTCAATTTGATTATCAAAGGAAAACATAAGGTCGCCTTGATCGTCAAATGTAACTATTGTGGTCTAATTGAAAATCGCGAATGAGATGTAGATGACTCATTTTGAACATTCTCGAGCCTTGCCGGATTCAGATGTTGGCGGAGATATTAGATCGTAGATAAATATGGTTTGTTCGGTACTGAGACAAGCCATCGTTGTCATACACCGGGCCTGTGTCACTTATGTGTAACTCATGCATATTAGCCATCAACATAACAATGTATTGGCATTGCAAGTCCTCCATATCATCATCTCGAGTGCGCATCCGCCATAAAACTCGTTTTGTCCGTGAGAGTTCCACCACCTTCATCCTTAAGAGCCAAAAGAAGAGCCTCTTTGTGATAAGCACCGCCCTAGTCCTCGGATTTGGGCATGCATTAGCCAAGTGTCCTTCTCATTGCAGCTGTAGCATCAAGACCATTCAACCCATTCTCGAGCATTTCCTGCTCCACCACTTGAGCTCGTTGTTATTCCTACCCACAACATTAAACCCTTGACCACCGCCCATCCGACGACCATAACCACGATTTTGAACTTCAACTCGTCCATTGTTCACAACAAATGATTTCGTGTGTTAGATGAGGAACGAATACGATTGTTGGATTTGTTGGTATAACGCTAAAAGCATTAGCAATCATAACAAATCCTTGTTGCAATGCTTCGAACGGATCGGATTCCTCATTAGCTTCACCGACAAATGATTGAGCATTGTTGTTGTTATATGGAACCAATTGATTATGTTGAGATTGTTGTGATTGATCATTTGGTGTGATAGTGGCGATTGGTTGAGTTCTTGGTTGAGGAGGATAAATGTTTTGAGCATACAAGGTAAGTTGTTGATTTTCCGAGTTGTCGTTGAAGCAATTTGAGCACGGAGAATCCTTTCCTATCAACTTCCTTTTCATGAGGCTTCAAGTAATCATACAACAATCCGTATGTAGAATGATGCATGTTCTTCGCTGACGAAGAAAATGACATACTTCTCCTATTCGTGACCAAGACTACTCAGAACTTAGTATTAACGCAATTCTTGGCATGATGATGTTGTGTTTATCCAAATCATTTATGATGTCTCGAGAATCGATGATGATAAGACTCTAGTGTCTCTCTGTGTTCAATCATGAAGTGTTCATAAGCCAAGTAAATTTTGGATTCCATATCCTCCCGATTGAGTGCGATCCTTCCATAAGTAGATGAATGTGTTCCCACATTTTCTTTGCGCCTTTTGAGCATCAACACTTCAAAGAATTGGGTTTGGTAATCCTAAAAGGATATATTTTATTGCAAGCTCATCGCCTTCATAGTGTAGAAGTTCTTCCGATTCGTGTCCGCAAAGAGCAATGTTTGATTGTTCATCTCTTGGTGGATTAGCATTTGGATCTCCGGTACAATGACAAGAGGCATCCGAAATGGACCTTCCAAGATAACCTTCTTTAAGAACTTTCCATGTGGCTTCTTCGATCACAAACCTAAAGAACCTAATTACCCATTGATCGTAGTTTCGGAGTGAGCATTGGAGGTCTATCAAGTGATCCAAACCTCATGAATTGATTGTTGGTCGCTTAAAGCTTCACACATCTTTGCAAACCAAGTGGGTTCCTTCATAGTGTTCCTTGAAGGATGTTGATTGAATTCATTTGTGTAGGGTTGAACTTGAAGACTTGGTGGTATTTAAACCATTTGTGGTGGAGGAATTGCTCCAAGTTGTGGAGTATGTTGTTGATTAAATTGTTGTTGATAAATTGCTTGTTGTTGATTCCATTGTTGATGTTGTGGACTTAGTTGTTGTTGTCGTTGAGAATAAGTGTAAGGGAAATAGTTAGAGTATGGTGGTTGTGACATGTTGAAAACTTGTGTTGGTAAAAATGGATCTTTGTAGTCGAATGAACCTTTGTTGATGAAGTATCCTTAGGCGTAGAAATCACAATAAACCAAGTAGCACTTATGCGTAAAAACGCCAAAGTTACGCGTAACAATCAAGAGTTACGCGTAGATTTAGCTTACGCGTAAGTAGGGAAAAGACACTAAAGTTATGCGTAGACACAAAGTTAGGTGTAGAAACTTAGGCGTAGGATTACCTTATGCGTAAGACTAGGCTTAGGCGTAAGATGAATCTTATGCGTAGGATTTCTACGCGTAAGCTTTATGTTTATGCGTAAGTTTAGGGTTTTATCCCAAGGGATCTTTTACACTATCACAGTGCAAAAGATATTCAAAGTCGACATATTTTCAGGCTTATCCAAGCAAGAAAACACGGAGTAAACCACAAAACTGAAGATCAAACCACATATAAAGTTACGCGTAGAACTAGGGTTTTGATACGCGTAGCTTTACTCGTGAAAATGATTTTGCCCAAAGTTGTTTCTAAACCGATTTTGTTATGGAATAGCTTCAATATCACCAAAATAACACAAAAGTGTGAAACTTGATGAATCAAAATGGCTAAACAAAGTTACGTGAGAACGATACCCACGAACAAAACAAGCTTAAAACTATGATCCACGCCTAAAGTTTGAAACTTTTGCCAAAACAAATTATTTTAACACCTTAAAACATTGAAAGTACAAGAATCTTGGATTAAAAAGTGTAAAAATGTGTTTTTAAGCTTAACCAAAGTTTGAACCACGCTACGCGTAAGACCGAAAACAAAAACTTCAAAACGAAAGTGTTAACCCAACTATTTGGCGATTGATACCATGTTAGGTCACTAGTTTTACAACACAAGCTTAATAGAAAGAGATAAAGCGATTGAACAATAAATCAAACACACACACACGATATGAGTAGCACGGTTATGCGAGGATATGTGAAAGAAATAAATTGAACAACCAACCCTCAAGTGAGGGTTATACAAGAGTATTTATAGGAGGGAAGCTAGGACAACACTTCCTAGTCCCTTCCTTTCTCCTATGGGCTTGGGCCTAAGCTCATGGGCCTTCTACATAAGCTTAAGGCTAATAACAAACATAAAGGCCATAATTAAGCTAACTATTACATATGAATTACTAACACTTGATTTAGGTTTAGGAGTGATTCCAACACCTTATCATATGGAGTTCGATCGTGATGTTTAGCCCGGGAAGTTTCGTTTCTCTTAGACTTATAGTTTTATTTTTCCCTCTCTTACATGCTTCGTAGTTTATTTTTCACAATTGCTTTATTTTGTTCCTTTGTTATTTTTTCCTTTGTTTGTTTGTTTGGTAAATTATTTAATAAACTGATATTTTTAAGTCCCTCGAAAGTAAGGTTAACCCATTGTAAACAAACTGTGTGAGAGGTATAAGGCGGGTCTCCCTGATTCCCTAAAGAAGTTGGGTTTTTAATATGCTTCGCGTTGACCTTCTTCTCCGCTTCTTTGTACGTTTCAATGGAGCTACCGAGAACTCGTGGGACAAGAATAAGTCATGTTTGGTTTTAAATAAAAATAATAAAAAAAAAGAAAAAAAAAGGAAAAAGAAAAATAAAAAATCATAACTAGTTTATTTTTCAAAGTTTTCTCGTAGTAATAATAGCATAATTTTTATAGTCGTTAAGTTATTTTTCTTTTGTGTGCTTAACTTAAGTGTGGGGGAAAATATTATTGTGAAAAGCGAAACTAGTTTTTAATTTCCAAATTTTTGGGTAAAATTTTAAACTTTTGTGAACTTGTTTGCCCTCATGATATAGTTTTTTTCACGCGTATAGGTTAATATATTAGAATAACTGTATCATTCCACTGGTGAAATCAGTAAATTTTGAAAAATTCGAGATGTGTCCCGATTATTATTGCAATCCATTCTGGGATCGATAACATTTGCTTGCGCATTTTATAGCCCTTCCACTAAATTGTGAGGATTTGAGCCTATTTCTTATTAGCATACATATTTTATGCTTAGATCTTTTGCTATGAGTATGCCGGTGATTCTATTTATTCTAGACCTTGTACTTGTAAATCATTACAAGACCGCAGTAAGATCACATTCGTGTGATATAAGTGTATTCGTGTGATAAAGAGGCACCTTAGGAATAAAACCAAATGGCCTTCCATTTTACATCTAATGATATATTAGCTAGCCACATCGGTTAGTTAACCACCCACATGGATCCATTTGTTAGCGCTCATCTTTAGCGCTAGATACCTTTAGTACACCCTCTGAGCCATCCTTTTCATTTCTGTTAAATCCAGAAAAATACAAAAATATTTTACACTTTAAACCTTAGCCCTACCCTTGTCAATGTCTTAATGGTTGGTTGCTAGTTGCTTGGTATGATTGGATTGTTTTTGATGATTATGAGTTAGCCACACTTTACCATTCGTGTGTGCCATTCCGACGAAGATGAAGGTGCGCAACTTCATATTTGTATTTTTGTGGTGTGTGCTTATAAGAAGTGTGGGGGAGATGTGATGTATGAAAAAAAAAGTATGAAAAAAAAAATGTGAAAAAAAGAGAATAAGTCATCGAACGAAAAAAAATAGAAAAAATATATGTGATGACAATGTGCTATATTATTATGAAGATGAAGTATGTTTGAGATATCGATTAGCCAATGTTCTAAGACGTGATATGTATTATATATTTAGTGATCGATATGTGAAGAGGAGAAGATTGTAACTATAATCATTTTCAGGTTTGCGGTTTGTTCTGTGATTAGCAACATGGGTATTAGACTTGACTTTATCCTTATTTTTCTTTTAACACCAATTCCAATAATATTCCCATGCCTTATCCCTTCCCTTTTGGCTTTGTAAAAATATGAAGTGCGTGAATATTTTTAGTGACCATCCGGTTCTTGAAGGATCGAATGACGCGCCAGCGATCTAGTGCATATTTTTGGTGACCATCCGTTATGCGAATAACGCGCCAGCGATCCAAAGTATAATCTAGTGACCATCCGTTATTTGACTTAATCAAGAATTCGCGTCAGCGATCTATTATATTCGTGTATGTAATGTTTTAACATAATCCCGATAAACCCTTTTAGCCTAACCTTAATAAAAGCCCTCTTTAGATGTTTATACTTGGTGCTTACGCCACGTCGGTGGAGTTTTGTTTCTTGTACAAGCCTATGGTAATATTTAGATCATGACTGAGCAATATGAGTGTACTATTCCTTAATACTATCCATCACTGAATAAATTGAGTGTTGAGTGAATTATACATCAATTCCTTTTTTGTGAGGTGCTTAGCCATGTTATCAAGCGAGAGAATCCATGGGGTATTGTCAAACATCTCGGTTTTTCACTATAGAAGCTTAAAATGATGAATCTTATCTTGTACTTGTACTTGGTAGATTTGCATCGCATTTTTTATTAATCATTTTTCATGCACCATGTGGGATTTATTTTTCTTAATTTCTAGATTTGCTTGAGGGCAAGCAAAACTTTAAGTGTGGGGGAGTTTGCGCTCATTTTTTGCTTATTTTTATGTTTGTTAAAAAAATAGTAAAAAATAATAAAACCAAAAATATTTTTAATTTTTCTTTTCGTTTGTCATTTAGGTATGTAGTTTGATTTTTCTTTTCTTAGATTTGCTTGAGGGCAAGTAAAGTTTAAGTGTGGGGGAATTTGATAACGCTCAAATTGTACTTGTTTTTTGTAGCGTTATCCGTGCTCTTATGTGTGTTATTTGGTTATAATCATATGCTTTTATTGCTTAATCGTACAAAAGTGTATTTGCTAGTTCATTTGTAGCCAAGTACAGGAAAGTGGAGAAAAAAACGGAAAAAGAAGTAAAATACGAAGATTTCTCCAAATACGAAGAATTCCCGACAAAAGCAAAACTTGTGGAGTATATTAGAGAGGTAAAGTCATCAAGTTAGTGGTCCAAAGACTCAAGAATAAAGTTCAAGAAGGAAAACGAGAAAGAAATGAAGAAAAGAAGCTAAAATGAAGACATATTGGAAGAGTCGTTGTTCCCGACACACCATCACCATTTTAGCCATAACTTTTGCATACGGACTCCGTTTAACCCCCGGTTTGCGGCCACGGAAAGCTAAGAGAAAGATATACAACTTTGATTTTTGTCATTTTCTGCCAACTTGCTCCAACCGTTCAGTCAAGCCCCGTAACCGGATCCGGTTGGAGAATAGTCATGAACACCAACCGAAACGGTTGGAGCCCAACCGATTCGGTTGGAGGGCCTGTTTCTGCCATTTCTTCATCAATAAGAGTCCTAGCAAGTTCCAATCATGTTCCAAACGATTCTAGTCCCTTTCTACATGTATTCTAGTCCCTTCTAATCTCCTTGGTAACCAAGAAAAGCATTGAATACCCATAGCCTTGAGAGTAGTATAAATAGAACTCATTTGTGTATGTTTTCATCATCCCTTCTCCATCCTTCTCATCCCTTTCACCCACCACTCCATCTCTAGGTGTGAAATTTGATCCTCCACTCTTAAGGATGAATTTCCACCTAAAACAACATCCCTCTCAACTTACCTTCACCAAAGGTGTGAAATTCAAGTCTCCACCCTTAAGGATGAATTTCCACCAACTATCCTATCCTAACTTGTGTGAAATTCAAGCCTCCACCATTAAAGATGAATTTCCACCAACTTATCTTCCCAAAAGACCACAAACCTCGCCAAATCGTGTAGTGTGCTCAAGGGTTGTCAAGGCGTTTGGACATCATTTTCCGCTTGGTAGAACTATTGTAGTTGATTGGAGGCTTGAAGGAGTGCTATAATCCTTCATCTTTGCCTATTGTAATTCATACTTTGGGTAAACCTTGTTACTTTTATATTTCCATATGTTTGTTAGTGATATGATTGTTGAAGCTTTGTGTTTGATTGAAATAACCATGATGTTTTGTTAACTTGTTTTGTTCTTATGATAATATGTTCTTATATTGCTTTTCTTTGTGGTTTGATCCGTGACAATCATAACCATGAACTTGATACTTGCTTGTTATTAGATTGCTTTTCTTGTTGGTTTGATCCGTGACAATCATAACCATCTACTTGTTACTTGTTACTTGCTTAAACAAACAAACGACACTTGTAGTGCAACCAAGTCTCTTGGGACGAACTTGATTTACCATATACTATACTACAACTTGAATAGGGTATACTTGCCCGAATGTGTTCCTAGTTAACCGGTAATTCTTGTTTACACATTTAAAACCCCGATGGAACCCATCAATGGCTTTGTTTAAATACTCATCTTGTTTTTGGATAACTGCTCCTCCTCAATCATGTGCATCATATATTGAAATCGTTTGGCACATGGAGGCAGGAGTGCCTTTAAAGGACTAAAACAGATTTGAGATTAAAATCACGATCTCTCCCCCGATCAAAAATATCAAACCATTTGAGATTTGTGATCCCAAATGATTTAAATCATTTAGAAAAATTTGGGGAAAGACGTGGCATGAATTAATTTTGAAACTAACTAATAAGGATCAATTTTAGACATTAAGGATTGTTAGTGTCAGGTATGATGATTTTATGAGATCTTTTAGGTAAAATAAAACAAATTCACAATCAAACAAGAACAGAAAAAAAAATTTATTTTGAAAGATCTTTGAATTTTAAAGAAAATCATACCATGACATAACATTAAATCTTTAGATCACCACTTATTATCGTACAAACGGACTTGATAGATGAAATATCATTTGAAAAATAGTTAGTTTGAAATCACTCTCCCCCTCAATCAATGACCGTAGTCGTTGATTGAGTGACTTATGTTTAAAATGAAGTCCGGTTGATTTCTAAAATTTGAGTTCAGTTTATTTTCAAAACGATATTTTTCCATTTTCAAGACAATATTTTTCAAAAATTGTTTAAAAATGGTATCATCACTATTATTGTAGGACCTCACTTTTACACCAACCTTACACGTAACACACCTTATCACAAGATGAACACGTTAAACCACAAACACTTATGCGTATAAGAAGATGAAATAAAGAAAGGAAAGATGGTGACTTGATGTTCTACAAACCGTGTATGTGAAGAAAGATGAAAACAGGAGAGATGTTTATTTCAAAGGAAAAACACACACACACACACATTCAAGCACACCCCTCAAATGAGACTTTGAGGGGTTTATATAGTACAAGCACTAGATGCCCTAAAAGGCTTTCCATGGGCCTCGTGGATGGGCTTGGATTGGATTGGGTTAAATGAACTTATTCAAGGCTAGCTTAACTAAACTAATACCATTTAGCTTAGCCCAATCCACGAGCCCTCTGACTATTCTAGCAAGATATCTATCACACGTTACAAAGTTCCTAAATGTGAATGACCATCACTTCTAATAAAAACTATTAACGCTAACAATCTCCCCCTAAGGGGTGGTCATTCAAAAGATGCTCCACTTGATGAGATCTTTACTTTTCTAGAGCTTGAACTTTGCTTGTAGATATAGAATAGTCTTGATTCTTTGTTCCTTCATGCTTTGTAATCATTTAATGTGGTATAGAGCCACTTGTCAACTTCGTTGGTTAGGTGTCTCCACGCCTTTCTTCACCATGCTCACACTTCTATTTGTCTTTTGGTTACCAATGATGTAGTTCTCGAGTCTTTATACTTTGTAGATTCTTTGACATTGACCAAGAATCATCTTTAACTTTGTGTTGCCTATGATTTTGATGAGAACTTTTCATGTGTTGTTGGTATGATCATGTGGAGAATCTGCACGATCAATCCGCTCCGGAGCTTCCATAAGAAGAAAACATAAAAGCAGGTTAGAAATAAGCGGATTCCAGCACTTACAAGTTTGAATTTCGAGGGTGTTAACAGCATATTGTGAAAACACGTCTCTAATTCTTACATAGGTCGTTCTCGAACCGGAGTCCCACAAGTGAGATAACGCGATGTACCGAGGTACACCTAAAATTCGAGATGAGTCGAGGTACAATCAAGCATCACCCCACGATCGTAGACCGTTTGAGACACACTAAGCGTAATCCATGGGAGTTACCAAAGTGACTGTTGTCGGTCGCTTGATGTTGACCATGGCAGAGTTTCCATTCAATCACTAAAGATCACAGATTTGAAACTTCTCATAAATGTTCTGGCAGATTGCTAAGATCTGCGTAGGACTCTAGAATATATCACTTGTGCCCTTATTGATGAACAACAAGCGATGTCATGTCAAGTGTTCCTATGAGATATTTTTGATGAATCTCGTGGCTATAGACTCAATAGTGCATATTGGTTTTCCTGAGTGGAGACTAGGGAGAGGGTCTCCTTCTTCAATATCAACAATCTCTAAGAGAAAGTCGATAAATTATGTAGGGTTCCCAGTGAGAATGAAACAAATCCCTTTTAAGAGGAATTGAGTGGCTAGAAGGTTTAGTGCGAAGGCCACCGGGTCCATGAAGTCTTTGTCTTCAATACCAGTGTCATCTTAGTAACAACCAAGAGTGGATGAATTGAACCGGTTTCGCCCTAAGGTTGAATATGGAGGGCTATTTCTTTTCACCATTTTCATTACATTTCTTTTAATTCTTCAACCCCTTCTTTCTCCTTTCTCACATTACTCCTTTTTTCAATCATTCCTAAGGACTTATAGTTCTAAACTATTTGTGATGTCCTTGGGTAGATCCCTCCCTCTCTGGCGGATCATAGGACAGATTTCTATCCTTAGTCACCTTATAACTCCATGATTGTCCTATTGTTGCCATAAAACCATTTTTCTTGAAAATCTCTCAAAGTGTTTATGATTGAAAACATGTTTGAAACACACCGTGAGTTTTATATTTTCGTAAACACTCCCCTTCACATGTGCTTATATGTTTTGACAAAATCGCACATGGAGGGTAGAGTTCGACTTTTTGAATTGATCGACTTTAAATGAGCTAGACCGATTCGAGACACGTTTACATCACTAGAGAACTAGTTTGAAATTATTACCCGTCCGGTCAAGTCCATAGAAAGTTTCTCGAGATGGTACATGATTCCTCGTCAATTCATTGGTTTCATCCGAGTCGAGCTCTTTTGGGATTCAAACAACGATCATTAAACTTTTTGATCACATTTTAATCACGTCTCCTCCCCTCAAAATAGCATATTCGTAATATTTTTGATATCATCGGATTAAAAACATTTTAGAATCTTTTGGGAGACAAACGGATTTGATTTAAGCATGAATTTGGAACATTTTAGTTTTATACTCCCCTTTAATAAAGCACAATCAATTAAAGGGTTTTAGAGGAGTTATCTTGAGCACAAAATATTTTGAAAGATTTTGAAAATCTTTTGAACAATCTTGAAAAAGGTGCTCAAGATGATGATGATTTCTCACCGCTTTAAAATGTAGTGCATCAAGCGCGTACACTTGATTTTTCTTTAAAAACACGAGTTTTGATTTGAAAATAATCAAAAGTCATCATTTTAGTCCGGTTTCGCATCAAGTACACGAAAGCCATTTTGAAGAAATTTTGAGAAACGACATGTTTTGGAAAACATATAAAGAACTCTCGCTCAAGCATCCATACATGCCCGTATCATTATTGAATGACATTTCTAAACGCATGTAATATCGATTATACAAGAGACATGTCGTGAGAAGAATTTTTTGGATTTTTGATTTTTATTGTTTTGTATTTTTGAAAGTTTTATATTTTATATTTTTCTTTTGTTGGTTTTTCAAATTTTGTATTTTGTTTTTCAAAAGTATTTACAATAAGCTTTTTGGAAAATCATTTTCAAGAAGATTCGAGAAGACGTTCTAACTCCTCGGGGTTAGGCTTCAGATTCCAATTGTCGAACTAAATCGTCAAACCTTTCTTTTGGAAGGGCTTTAGTAAAGATATCGCGAGTTGGTAATCTATCTTCACGAAAAATAATTCAACAAGACCTTCTTCCACATGTTCTTTTATGAAGTGATAGTGTACTGATATGCTTAGTCTTTGAGTGATGAACGAGATTGCATGATATGGCTATGGCACTTTTCGAGTCACAATACATAGGTATTTTATCGAAAGTAAAGCCATAATCTGTGAGTTGTGTTCTCATCCATAGAACTTGAGCACAACACGCAGATAGAGACACATACTCGACTTCATCGGTTGAAAGTGCAAGGCAATCTTGTTTCTTTGAAGACCGACTTACTAACTTTTCACCCAAAATTGTGCTCCTCCCGATGTACTTTTTGTCAGAACTTGGTCACCTGCGTGGTCCGCATCCGAAAAGGCAATTAGATCAACCGATTCCTTCGGATACCAAATACCCTTGTGAATGGATGTCTTCGTGCACCGAAGATCCTTTTAACCTCTTTTAGGTGTAGTTCGGTAGGCTTTGCTCGAAACCGTGCTAATAAGCAAACAACAAAATGAATATCGAGTCGACTAGCAAGAAGATACATGAGAGAACCAATCATGCTCGATATTTCTTCGGATCAATAGGTTTCCCAAACAAATCGGCTCCAATTTTTGGTGAAGTTACCATTGGTGTGCCAACAGAGTCACAATTATCCATTCCATGAGTTTTCAAAATCTCGGTTGTATATTTTGCTTGATTAATAAAAATTCCACGTGGGATTGATGTATTTGTAAACCAAGAAAAACTTTAGTTCCCCATCATGGACATTTCAAATTTGCTTTTCATGAGATTTTCAAAATGTTTTGTAAGATTCGGATTAGTGGACCCAAAATGATGTCGCCCACGTAAATCGAACAATCAAAATGTCGTTTTGCATTTTGTGTAAACAAGGTAGGATCGACTGTTCCTTTGGTGAAATTATTTAGAATAAGGAAAGAAGATGTCATCATACCACGCCTCTGAGCTTGCTTTAAACCATAGATTGCCTTTTGAGTTTGTAGACGTAGTTTAGATGTTCCATGTCTATGAAGCCTTCCGCCGACTCACGACACTTCTTCTTTCGTAGTTCCATTCAAGAACGCGGTCTTAATGTCCATCCGATAAACCGTGATGTTTTTGTGAGTGCATAAGCTCTAAGAAAATCCTCGATCGCTTTAGTCTAGCTACCGCGTGAATGACTCTTCAAATTCTATTCCTTCTTCATGTCTCGTATCCTTTGGCCACAAGACGAGCTTTGTTGCTAATTACGTCATCTCTTCATCTCTTTTGTTCTTCCATAACCATTTGAGACAATGACGCGAATGTCAATTGGTCTTGGAACCATATCCCAAGAGTCATGTAGACGGTATTGAGAAGTTCCTCTGCATCGCTTCTATCCATGCGGGTTTCGCCATTGCCTCGCGAATGTTCTTTGGCTCTATATTGCTAATTTAGCAAAGGTAAATGCATAAGTCGCAATCGGTGGCAAGTTGGCGTCTCGTCTGAATTGGCCTTGACGGTTCACCAATAACTTGTTCAAGCGGATGGTCTTTAGTCCACTTCAGAGTAGAAGGATACCGTAGATTATACGAGTGTGAGTTAGATGGTTCTCGTAAGCATGAGGATGATTTAGCTGATTTCGTAGCAAACGGATTTTCAAATAAGTCTTCATCTAACGTTGCATCGTTCTGGTTTTGAGTAGGTTCTTCTTGAAATGATATGTTTTGGTTTTGCTCATCAACCGCTGGTAAACTGTTTGAAGAATTGGAGTTGCCGGAGTAGATGTAGATGATGTTGATGGAGTTGGTGCATTGGTTTCGACCGTTGTAGATGCATCTTCTTTTGGTGGCGGTGGTAGATGATATTGAGCGGTGCAATGAATGATGGTTTGATGCATTTGTCGAAGTTCCATTATAGTATTTATCGAACATTAACTCAAAAAAATTATCCCATTCTTTTTCATGAGTGTGTCACAAAAGTTGATGGAGCTCTTTGATGTACGAGTCCCGAATCGATGTGTCCAAGTCTCATGGATTTGGTGCGGGTTCTAGAGCGAGTCTCTCGAAGCCATTTGTGAAAGTTCATCAAAATTCACATTCATCGCTCCATGATCCTCCTAGTTCTTCGTTATACACCCCGAATGCCCTCGAGCTATCTCGAATATCCAATGAAGATTCCAATATCACCTTTAGCTTTCGGTTTCCTAGATCTTCTCTCGTCGTTTGTCGGATAGCACAAAGCGCCAAACACGCGAAAGTAAGAGATATCGTTTTCGTTGTTCACTATTTCATATGGGGTTTTATTGAATCTTGGATGGATTAGGATCGGTGGCTCGAGTGAAACAAGCAAAGGCAACAACATCAACCCATAGAAATAACGGTGCACTAGAATAAATTAGCATTATGCGAGCGCTTCCACAAGAGTACGATTTCTTCTTTCAACTACCCCATTTTGTCGTGGAGTTCAAACAACCGATGTCGATGAGTAATTCCAACATCTTCAAAATAAGCTCTTAACTCGATTTGTGAATTTCGTGCCATTGTCGGTTCTTACTACTCCCATCGGAGCTTGAAGAAGTACTTGAATACGTTTCAGGAAGGTGATGATGATGCCTGGTGCTTCGTCTTTTGATCTCAGAAACCTAACCCATGTATATCTTGAATAATCATCGACGATAACAAGAATATACTTTTTCCCATTAATGCTTTCAACTCTCATTGGGCCACATAAGTCCATGTGCAACATATGCAACCTTGCTTCCGAACTAGGTATGGGTTTGGGTTTATATGATGCTCTTTTGCTTTTTCCTTGTTCGCATGATGGACATAAGTGATCCTTGGTGTATTTGAACTTTGGAAGTCCGTTGACGATGTTGTCTTTGGCTAGTTTGTTGATGGTGTCGAAATTGAGATGGGATAACCGTCGCGCCACAACCGTGACTTTGTTCCGGATGCTCGTGTCATAAGAGATATTGGTGATGAAGAGGCCATTTGGTTAATGTCGATAGCATACAAGTTTGTATCACGATTCCCGTTAAGAGATCAATGCCATTCAAGTTTCTAACGAAGCAAGCATTTTTCCTAAAAGCAACCTCTAAATCGCATCACGAACCGCCCGATCGAGAACAAATTGTGTCCCAACCCTTCAACATAGTAAACCCGAGTGATCAAATAATTTCCAAAAGGTAGATCTCCATAACCCATGATAGTCGCTACATGATCATTTCCAAACGACGGTTCCCATGAATTTCCAAATTTAAATTAACCGCCAGACTTCAGATTTCGGTCATGTGCTTGGAGCAACCCGAGTCGACGATCCAAAGACATATTTCGATAACCGACAATAATGAAGAAGAAGATTTTGGAAACCGTTTTATTTTGGTTCCTTTGTGTTAGAGGTAAAACTCGATCACACTCATAGAAGTTATCCATTGGTAAGACGGGTTCATCACTCATTCTACCATTCTCGAGTGTGAAAGTTCTACCCGTGGGTTTCAAATGTCATCCCTAAAGTAAACATTATGCTCCCTATTAGTAGTGTAAATCCTAAGTCTCGCAACTAGTCTTCCTATTCGCTTAGCATAAGTTATTTTGGGAACATTCTTCTTAAAAAGCTTAACAATCTCATTCTTAGAAACACAATCATCATGAACATTAGTTAAAGATTTCTTGCAAGTTAAACAAAGAGATTCAACACATTCATTAGACTTAGCAAGTTTCATAGGTTCATTACATTCGGATGAAATGTCTTTCTTATTACAAAGCGGTAAACTCCTAGGGTGTTCTTCTACTTTCTTCTCTTTATTCAAGCGACTACTCTTAGAGGCAAGCGAGACTCTATTGTTCCTTGTACTACTCTTAGGCTTTTAGTCTGTAGAAGGTGATTGCTCTAGAGGTGCTTCCTAGTCCATATGTAGAAGGTAAGGCACACTCATTAGGATTCACATTTTGTTAGGAATTAGAAATTCTAGGTATTAAAGAGTCGGTCACCTCAAGTATATGTAATCGTTAGAAAGCTCGTAGTCGTAGTTATTTTAAGTTAAGTAGTATTTAGTTAAGTAACACCGTGGAGGACGGACGGGTCTTTACCCATCAGTATGCCCGATCCACACTCGTTGTGTGGCGCTTTATTGTAAGACTATAAATACTCTCTACCTTCCAAGGTAGAGTTGGAGCTCATAATAAGATTTTCTTTCTCTCACTAAAGTTCCTAAACCTCTAACTTTCTCTCTAAAACTCATCTTCTATACGCCTATGTTTGATTGTGTTATGATGTGTATGTGAAAACCAATATCCTACAATTGGTATCAAGAGCCATGGTTAGATCATATCTTGCACATCTTTGGATTTCTAGTGGTTTTAGGTGGTTTTTAGTTTGAAAAGTTTAGTGGTTTGTGCATCATTTGGTTGATTTCTTGTGTTAAAGCTTGGATTTTGTTAGTACTTTTATGTTTAGAATCATCACAAGTGTTTTGGTTTTCATTTGGTAAGCTTGAATCATCTTGGTTGGGTTGTTTTGGATTGAAAAGTGATGTTTATGTGGTTTTCTTGCTAGCGACTTGATATACTGGATCTCTTTCTTCGTAGCGACTTGCTTCACAATTTTGTAGCGAGTTACAGCTTTGGAGCTAGCGACTTAGACCTAGCGATTAACAAAGACAAGTAGTGGATTCTCCACCACGAGTAGCGACTAGGTGGTAGCGACTTGGTCAGTAGCGAGTTGCTCTTTAGCGACTTGAATCTTTAGCGACTTGAGTAGCTTAATTGTCGCCAAAATTTTGCTAGCGACTTGAGGCTTAGCGAGTTACTACTTAGCGACTTGCATTTGTCTAGCGACTTGGGACTTTAGCGACTTGGGGTGTAGCTAATTAGGTGTTAGCGACTTGGTGCATTATCTTCTAGTGACTTGGGTGATTGTTTACGGTTTTCTTGATTTAGTAAAATCCGTGAAAGAATCTATTTCCGGCTTAATCATAGAGTTATAAAATCCCGTATAATCTGTTAACATGTCTACCAACGCTCCTACTATCATCTCCACTATTGTCGAGGATGTTCAAGCAATGGTTCAGATACTCGCCCACCCATGCTTGACAGAACCGACTTCGATTCTTGGGCTCAACGAATCGATTGTACTTGTCTTGGTAAAGAAAATGGGGTTAACATTCTCAAATCAATCGATGAAGGACCCTACCGAGTTGAAACTACTAGAGATATACTTGATAGTAATGAAGATGGAACTCCTATTTACGGAATGGATAGACCAAAATGTATGATGAGCTTGATGATAAGGAGAAAAGAGATTCGATGCGATATCGTGGCTTCTAACATTGTTCTTCAAGGTCTTCCTAAAGACATCTACAAGTCGATCAATCACAACATCAAGCAAAGGCAAGATGGGATAATGTCAAGATGCTTCTCTCAAGTTTCAATTAACTATGGAAGACAGAGAATCACAACTCTATGATTAATTTGAACACTTCAAGATGAAACCGATGAGAGTGTCTATGAGTACTATGTGAGATTTCATAAGTTGGTGAATGATATGAGGAACATCGAATGACTATGCCTAACATTCACTAAACTCTAAATTTGTAAACAACATGAATCCCGAATGGCACAAGTTTGTCACCTCGTGAAGCTCACTAAAGGATTAAAGAATACAAACTATGAGCAACTCTATGCCTTCCTCCTTCGAATGAGAGACATGCTATGTTTGAAAAAAGATTCTTAATCGCTTAAAACCAACGAGGAGAGTCAAGCTCGTCTAATGACTCAACCGCCTTCTACTCAAACATCGGAATCACAACCAAAGCCTCACAAGTCATACCCTTGGGTAATGGTAATCACAAACTCATTCCCGATCCTATGTTCAAACAAGTCGATGTCGATGCACACGCTGGTAACTTCATTAATCAACTAGCTCTTCCGATTAGTCAAAACATGAATTCTCTCCCACAAACCAACAACAACCTCGTAACAACATCTAACCCACACAATCAAGCTACCGTTAAAGATGGGAGGATCGTGGTGCAACCGCTCAGAAAGACAAGATGATCGTGGAAGAGGTGGAGTCGGTAGAGGTTATGTTGGTAATCGTAATCGAGGAAGGAATGGTAATCAAGGTCAAGCTAAGCCGATCAAATGTTATAACTGTGGTGGTGAGGACACATTGCAAGGAACCGCACATCTCCAAAGCGTCCACGTATCGCCGATTACTTCAGAGATAAGATGTCGCTTGTACAAGCTCGGGATAATGGTGCCGCTTTGGATGAAGAGAATTGTTGTTTCTAGCCGAGGGCAATGCCAAGACCTATGATGCGATGTGGATGAGCAACTTATTCGGAGATAGGTCACAATCATCGAATGCCTTTCAAGTCACCGATTGTGATGCATACGACTGATGTGGATGATGGACCCACCGCACACACAATTTTATGGCTAGCATTTCTCCAATGGTTTCTCCCAAGGTCTCTTCTTCACCACAAGCTGGCTCATCCAAAGACAAACTCATCTCGTAGGTATTAAAACTATACGATGATGTTGATGTGCAAAAGATGCATGACAAAGTACTATCAATCGAAACTATTGAATCAAATGTTGAAAATATGGGTAATATCGATATTGTCCCATATGATCAATATGTGAAACAAAGTGAAAGTGAAGTTGTACCAAGTGATGCATCTTCTCGCATCAACAATGACTATGTTTTTATGAATACACCGCATGTGCCCCGATGATTACGTAATTTTCGAACTAAATGCCTATAAAGAACGTGTTGCTATTTATGAACAACGTGCAAAATTTGAGTTGACCACTCGTGAGCAGGAAATGGATGACCAAGTGCGCATAATCATTAAAAAAGTAATTTTAGAGAAGAAGTATTGAAACAAGAGTTAAATTCCTTGCAAGAAAAGCTTTCTAAAACCGCTAAGCAAAACAAGAACTTCAAGAAAATGTGAAAATGCTTAAGCAAGAATTTAATGCAAAGGAATCAAAACTCTTGAGAGTTTTTTCTAATCAAAACTTTGAAAACAAACTTGAAAACAAGTTGTACATACAAGGAAACACCATTCGATCGCTCACATGATCACTAAGCATAGAGTTCTAAGCGATAAGCATAGTGTTCCCATTATAGATAAACCCAACCCCGAGTACGGAAAGATAGCAAAAGCGCTCAAAGTGTGATCTATGATGGCAATGAGATTCTTGAACCTAGACAAAACCTAGTTGCGTTGAGTGCACCGAGGATGATAAGAAACTAGATGAAATCACTAGGAGAAGATGAATAAGAAACTAAATGATCCTAAATGCAAAGAGAAAAAAGTAATTATCACTCCTCATGACTACAAGAAGGAAAACTGGATTTCCTTGAACAAGTTTAAGCCTCGACATTGTTGACTCCCGAACAAGTTTTCTAGAAAATGGATTTAGATAAGCGTAAAGTGAAAATATTGTTGAAACAAACCCTCCCTTTGGAAAATGCCTAAAGCGACTATGTATCCTCCTAATACACCAATGCATCTTGTTCCGAGAACAATTGCCACTAAAAGCAAGACCTTAATTAGCCAATATGTTATATTTCAACTATTTGTTGATTTTGAGAAAACTTGCAAGAAAAGGATCACACCCATCGGTATAATCAAGGAGAAAGGGTTTTGAGCAAATGAAAGAATGTTATTTAACTGGGTCATGCCTTTCTTTAAACTTCTAAAAGATCACTTTGAGAGTCTTAAAAGGGATAGAAACCGATATTAAAGGAATGGAAAAGGAATTTGATGCAATGATAGTTGAAGTTAGTGACTATGAGCGTGCACTAAAATATAATGAGATTGAGAAGAAGAACTTGCATACATTAAATGAGACTCTTATTCTTGAATGTGTTGCTCAAGATATGTTTTTCATCGCTTCAAATTGCTCTATTAATGCTTCCCAATTTCATGAACTATCTGTTGCCTCGAAAGTCTCCCATGATCGTGTCATTGAGCTTGAAAAACTAATTCTAAACTAAACGAGAAAATTGAACCGATGATCACGACAATTTGGTTAAACATTTTCTAAACTAGAAGTTGAGCATTTTAATTTACAACTAAAATATCAACATCTTAAAGAAAATGTCAAAACTTCAAATATCAAGACATCCTCGATGCTCCGAGTTTGATGCGCTTTTCAAATTAACAAACATGATGAATGATTCAAGCTCATTGCAACACGATCGAAAATTGAAAGCCCAAATCTCTCAATTAAAGGGTCAAATGAACAATATGACAGCTCCCAAATGCCTCCTCCTTTAGACTCTCGAATTCTCAAACGTTTCATCTTCAAAACCTAGTAAATGCATTACAAAAGAAAATGAAAGTTTTCTAGAAGAAAATTTAAAAGTTAAACGTCATTTCAATGAGTTATTTGAATCAATAAAGGTCACTCAGTAACAAAAATAACGAACAAATAGCTTCATTGCAAAAGGAAATTGAGAATCAAGAGTCGGGGTAAAGGGAAAATGCCTATGACCAATGGGGAGAATGGTGTATCAAAGGTTCACTCTTGTAATAAATATGCTTTGTCTCGTGAAATATGTCCTCCTCATCTCGTGAACAACAAACTTGCTATTCAAACATACTTCTCATCCCTTAAGGATTGCCTAGAATGTCTGTGTGAGATTGTTAAAGAGGATAAGTTAGAGAAACCTCATGATAATGCAATTGGACATGCATGCTTATATGCCAAACGATCTCAAGAAATCTAAGAATGCTTGATCACAATATGCCCAAAGTCATTAGGTGAGAGAGTTAATCCTTTGATTCCATGCTCGATGCCTAATGCCAAGTATGATATTCCGAATCTTAGTGTGCCTTCAAGTAGTTCATGAATGCTAAGAAAGAGAACTCTAGTGTGCCTTCTAGAAGTACAAATATCAAGAACTCTAGTTTCAAGAAAGTGAACCTTAGTGTGCTTGCATGTAGTTCAGATCCCAAAGACATCTAAACAGTGATTCAAAGAGTAGTAAAACCAACTAATGTTCCCATTCCTCTACAGAGTAATCGGTGACATTAAAGGGAGTAGGTCAAAGTCTCAAGACAATACAAGGAATGATAGGACCTCGCAAGCTAAGAATGCACTGAAAAAGTAGAAGAACAATCTAGGAACTTTAAGTTTGAATCGAATAAAACGAATCATGTTGATTCTAGTATTAGCCATAGGCGCATCGTAATTAATTCAATTATGATACTATTTGCAAACCTTGTATTGATGTCCGCTTGAATTTTGTCTCTAATCATGAATGTGGTGTTAATGTTCGCCTAATGATGTTAATTGTCCAGTTAATATTGTTAATGCTAAAATTCATGCTAAGAAGGCTAAAAGGCAAAACGAAAGAAAGTTAGAAAACAAAGGAAACCCACGGGAAGAACATTTAGTAAAATAGGCTATTATTGGATACCGTTGGTCATAAGACTAATCGAGATAATGCCCACTAGAAAATGGATGCCTCACCGGTAGAACTATTCCTTAAGAAGTGATCACATCGTGAATAGGGCTAATCTGAGACACTAGTATCGCATCTATTCACAATGATTCCATTGCCTCATTTTCGATATGAATGCTTCTATTTCGATGTGGGTGTTCCAACCATCGTTACTAACCAAATAGAACCCATTCTTGCATGGGGATCCCAATTATCCGCTTATTCATTCTTGTCTCGTGTTCAACCGCAGATCGCTCAAATCGCTCGTGGTACCGGACTCAGTCGTTCCAAGCATATGATTGGCGACGGTCGCGGCTCATGAACTTCGTGAGCAAATTCATCGGGACGCTTAGATTCGGAATGATCATTTCGGTGCTATTATGGGTTATGGAGACTATGTTGTTGGCAAAAGTGTTATTTCTAGAGTTTACTATGTAGAAGGTCTTGGTCACAACTTGTTCTCTGTTGGTCAATTTTGCGATTCGGATCTAGAAGTAGCCTTCGTAAAACATACCGCTTTGTTAGAGAACTTGATGGTAAGGAACTTTAAGAGGTTCACGTGGTTCAAATCTATACACCATCTCCATCGAAGATATGATGAAGTCTTCTCCAATTTGCTTGCTATCAAAGGCTTCTAAAACAAAGTCATGGTTATGGCATCGTCATCTCAATCACCGAACTTCGCACCATCAATGATCTCACCGAAAGGACTTAGTTGTAGGTTTACCTAGACTCAAGTATGAAAAGGATCATCTTTGTTCAAGATGTCAATTGGGAAAAGCAAGAAGTATGCCCATAAACCCAAACCTACTAACTCATCACGTAAGTTCTTCATATGATTCATATGGATTTATGTGGACCAATGAGGTGCAGAATATCTTTGGGAAGAAATATGTGTTAGTTGTGGTTGATGATTACTCTAGATTCACCGGGTCAAGTTCTTAAGGACAAAGGATGAAACTCCCGATATCATCATCAAACTCATCAAACAATTGCAGTTCGACTTAACAAAACCGTCGTAATTATCGTAATGCACAATGGAACCGAGTTTGTCAACAAACAACTTAGTGAATTCTATGAAAGCGTTGGAATCGACCATCAAAGAAGTGTTCCACGAACTCCTCAATGTAACGGTGTAGTTGAAAGACTAAATCGAACTCTTGTTGAAGCCGCTAGAACAATGCCGATTTACTCAAAGGTTCCAATGTTTCTCCGGGTCAAGCAATTGCCACCGCATGCTACACACAAAATCGCTCCTTGATTCACACTGCTCATGGAAAACTCCATATGAACTTGTCCACAACAGAAAACCTAATCTCTTTCCTTCGTGTGTTTGGTGCATTGTGTTATCCAACTAATGAGGTCAAGACTTAGGCAAACTTAGGGCTAAATTCGACATTGGAGTATTTGTAGGATATGCACCAAACAAAATGGGATACCGAATCTACAACAAAAGAACCCGAAATATCATGGAAACAATTCACATTACGCTTGATGAGTCGACCGGTCAAATGGCTCTCGGACACTCCAGTTCAGACCCGCACTTCAAAAAAAGTCCCATTGGTTCATCCCTTGTTCCAAACTCCTCTCAAGAAACTCCAAATGTACCTCCATCCGAAGATGATTTAAAGAAATTGTTTGATCCTATGTTTGATGAACTTTATGATCCAAGTACTAATGAGGTGTCGATCCCACAACAGAGGTCGCTCAAATTCATCGTGAATGAAGTCAATCCTCGGCCTCAATATCTTTAAGTCAAGAAGCCTACCACGATCCTTCCGTCTCATCAACAAATCATCATTCTTCAAATGTACATCATGGAACTGCTTCGCATCAATGATGAAGTTAATCCTTTGCTACTCTTGAAGATGCTCCATTTGAAAACATATTTGTTCTCGAATCATCATCGTAACCATCTTCTTCAAGAGACATCGACTCGCTACCTCGGCCCCTCAACAACCGCCACATGAACACCTTAGAAAATGGACTCACGATCATCCACTAGATAACATAATTGAAATCCTCTCGTCTGTATCAACACGGAAACAACTTGCAACCGATGCCTTATGGTGCTTCTTCAACTCCGTACTATCTAAGATCGAACCAAAAGATGTTAAACCGCCATGAATGAAGATAGCTAGTTCAATGCCATGCAAGATGAAATTCATGAGTTTGATCGACTTGATGTATGGGAGTTAGTACCGCCTCAGATCGTGCTATGATTATTGCTCTTAAATGGATCTTCAAAGTGAAACTTGATGAGCATGGTGATGTGTTGAAGAACAAGGCTCGATTAGTTGCTAAAGGATACCGTTAAGAGGAGGGTATTGACTTTGAAGAATCTTTGCTCCAGCTTGTTCGAATCGAGGCAATCGTAATCTTTCGGCTAATGCATCTAGTAAGAACATGGTAGTCTATCGATGGATGTGAAGACGGCATTTCGAATCGGAGATCTTAAAGAAATCGTTTACGCCACCAACCCGAAGGATTTGTGAATCAAGAGCATCCTACTCACGTTTATCGCTTTAAGAAGGCTCTTTACGGTTTAAAGCAAGCTCCAAGGGCATGGTATGATACATCGTCAAAGTTTCTTCTATCTACCGGATTTAGCAAAGGAGCAATTGATCCTACATTGTTCACCGTAAAGTCGCAAACATTTAATTCATGTTCAAATTTATGTTGATGATATTATTTTGCCTCGACTGCACCCAATGGAATGTGATCGTTTTCAAAAGAAATGAGTTCAAAATTTCAAATGTCAATGATGGGACAAATGTCATTTTCTTGGGATTACAAATTTCACAAAGTCCGGGAGGCATTTTCATAAATCAATCTAAATATGCAATGAGATCTTAAAGAAATTTGGATTTGATTCAAGTGACCTGCTGACACCCCATGATTGATCGAACCAAAGTAGATGAGGACCACTCGTGGATCATGATTGACCAAACGAAATATCGTAGTATGATTGGATCCTCGATGTACCTCACCGCTAGTAGACCGACATCTTGTTCATTGTTTGCATGTGTGCTAGATACCGTGCTAAGCCTACTAAAAAGCACCTTGAAGCGGTTAAACGGGTCTTCGGTATCTCCAAGGAACCATCAATATGGGTCTTTAGTACCGAAGGACACCGGCATGTCACTAACGACCTATGCAGATGCCGATCATGCAGGTGTCAAGATACTCGTCAAGTACATCCGGAGGTGCTCGGTTTTGGGTGATAAGCTTGTGAGCTGGTCCTCAAAGAAGCAAATGAGTACTTCTATTTCCTCTACAGAGGTTGAATACATAGCCATGTCATCTGTTGTGCTCAAATCTTATGGATGAGATCTCAATTATCCGACTATGGCTTTGAATTCAACAAAATCCTCCGCATCTTGTGATAATAAAGTGCTATTGCTCTCATGCAACAATGTTCAACACTCAAGAGCAAAGCATATCGACATTCGACATCATTTCATCGTGGAACAAGTGGAAAAAGGTGTGGTGGAACTCTATTTTGTGAGGTCCGAATATCGCTAGCGACATCTTCACCAAAGCTCTTCCAAGAGAACGCTTTGAGTTTATTCTTCCACGACTTGGCTTGAAAAGCCTTCAACCGTAAACACTCAAACGCCTTCGTGGAGGAAGACGAGGAGTAAAGGTCTATCTTCATCTATCTCTTGTATATATCTATTCGAAAAACAAAATACAAAATTATAAAACCTTCAAGATCCATAAAAATCTGAAAAATTCGAAAAAAATATTCTAAAAAATATTGTCAATTTGTTTTGCTTTTTCTCGGTTCGACAATATCTACGGTCTTTGAGTTGTCATTCAAAGAATGACACGGGACTTTAGATGTTGTTCGAATGTTAAAAAAAAAAAAAATTAAAAAAAGAGAGAAAGAGAAACAATGGTTTATTGTCATTTCAGGCAGTAACCCGATTTTCTAAGAAAGAACAGAGCCATGCTTTATCATGACTTTCAAAATTCCATGCTCGATTCTATAAACCGTTATCTGCGAAAATTAACGCTTTGAAAAATAACTCGCCTCTATTTTTGATAATCATCCGGACTTATTTGTCAAAATATCAATCTCTCAATCAACAACCTATGTCATTGATTGAGGGGAGAATGATTTCAATTAAATTAAAAAGTTATTTGGCATTCAATTGTTTTCAAAAGATATTCATGCATGTTTTATCAATGGAGTTTAAAGTCTTAAAATCCGATCCTTATCGATTAAAACGCTTTCATAATCAAGTCACAATTCTCCTTAAAGCTTTCAAAATCAATTTCAATCTATAAGAGATCACAAATCTCAAATGATTTGATAATTGTGATTGGGGAGAATTTGTGATTTAAATTGACTTAAACCGAGGATTCGTAAATGGTTTTACAAGGATGTACATGTTATCCTCCCGAATGTGACAAACGATTTCAAATTTTCCATTCACATGTTGAGGAGGAGCATCTATCTTACACCTATGACTTGAAATGTGATCATTTATCTCAATGTGCGAGTTCCTCTAGTATGTGCAAAACTCCTTTCAAACCTCGAGGCACATATTGAGGGGAGCAAATTTATGGAAACCTCATCCTTCCCAAAATGCTTTATCTTCTTGATTTGATTAGGAAGTGATGTTGATATCTTTAGAAAATGGTAATCAAAGAAGTAAATTCTTCCTCTTGCCTCCGTGTGCAAAACGATTTCACATTTGATGCACATGTTGAGGGGAGCACTGTTCTAAAAATATCAAAACAATTCAGTACAAAATGTTTTGATAATATATCACAAGTATCCGGATTGATTTTTAAATGGTTTTCAATTGGTTCCAATGGCGATGAACAATACCAAATTGACCGACCAACTTTACTTTATGTACGGTGATATAAGGATGATAAGGTTAGGTATGTGTTCCCATGATCCGCCGAATCGGAGGGATCTACCTGAGGACAATCCACTAGTTAGTGTAGAAGTCCTTAGGTATGATGATAAAGAAGAAAAGTGAGATATGGGAAGAGTGCGGACCGAGATAAAGCAAGTATCGAACAAACCCAACAAGGTTCTTGCTATGAAGTCTCGGTAAGCAATCAAGGGGTTGAAGAATTAAAAAGAATTGAATGAGAAAAGGGTGAAAACAAATAGCCCTCCATATATTCAACCTTAGGGTAGATACCGGTTCAATTCATATGCATCGATGGTAACATCGGTATTGAAGACAAGACGTCATGGACCCAAAGGACGCTTCGCACTTCAACTTTCCAAACCACTCAAGTTCCTCTTAAAAGGGCTTGTTTCATTCTCACGGGAACCGACATAATCTATAGACTTTCTCTTAGAGATTGTTGATATTGAAGAAGGAGACCTCTCCCAGTCTCCGACACGGGAACCAAATGTGCACAAATTGAGTCTAGAGCCACGAGATCATCAATAAATCTCATTAGGACACTTTCAATGAAGACTCTCATTTCACACAATGTGGAAGAGAGATTATATCTTGAGTCCCACGCATTATCCTTGTGGTATTGCGTAACATCCGAGTGATATGCATACATATTCACAATGAAGATGGAAAACCTTCTCGAGCCAACATCAAACAAGCTCCCGGTAGGTGGCATGTGAGATCTATTCATTAGATCAACCATGTGACAACCGAACGAAACAATGGGCGATTCAAGTCTTGAATCAATCTCGGTTCAGTTATGGATTGACGGATACCTTTGAAAACCGATCTTTGTGCTTAACAACTCTTTTCTTTAGCACATCGACCTGTACTCATTTTTCAAACCAAAAGGTGTTTTATGATTGATAATTGATTTTCAATAAAACCTTCGTTGTATTGCGAAAACAATTTCTATTGAGCAATACACGATTGTTTTTCAAATCTCTTTTCATCAATCGGTGGACTTAAAATTATTTGGTTCACTCACTCCGTGTTGTCTTCTTTGAGATGTTCCGGTTTGAGAACGGCTAGAGCACCGCGAAACCCGTCAAGGAAATTCTTGAATTATACCGATCACATGTAGTACATGTATCGATCAACGGGAACCGTGGGCGTGTACTCAATTCAACGAAGTGATCAAAGACACTTTCGTGCGGTTTATTGCTAATCTGTTGTATGCAGTACACCGACGCTTCTGTGATCGAATGAAGCGGTCAATCCATAGCCGCATGCTCACTTAACACATTCATCTTAAAAGAAATCATGATTAGTGCATCAATGACTCGATATTTTCACTCCATGCTTCGCTTCTACGCCAATATCATGAATCAACTAAAGCTTCCGCTACTCTAATGAGAAGATATCATGATCCGAATGTGAGCATGTCGGTCCTATAGTCACAACATCACATAATACCAACACCACAAAGGATGTCTCGTAGATTTTCGATGGTGATGATCTCAAAAGTCGGTTCAAATTTATTATCACGTGGATCAAGAAAAGACCTCCACTTGGATTAACCAAACATGCAACGAGAAGAATCAATGACTACGAGCTTGAGCAAAGTACTACATCAAGAATGCAAGAACAATTTTTTGTAATATCTGCTTATATTCTATGTAATTTTAGTACATGATTGAGGTGACCTCCTTGGGGAGATTGTTAGGAATTAGAAATTCCGTGTATTAAAGAGTCGGTCACCTCAAGTATATGTAATTGTTAGAAAGCTCGTAGTCGTAGTTATTTTAAGTTAAGTAGTATTTAGTTAATGCCCCATCCATGCCCGACCCGTTGTGTGTATGTTTTATTGTAAGACTATAAATACTCTCTACCTTCCAAGGTAGAGAGTTGGAGCTCATAATAAGATTTTCTTTCTCTCACTAAAGTTCCCTAAACCTCTAACTTTCTCTCTCTAAAACTCATCTTCTATACGCCTATGTTTGATTGTGTTATGATGTGTATGTGAAAACCAATATCCTACACATTTTTATCAAGAGAAGTGGTTTCGGCTTTCCTAGTCTCTTTGGAGTTCTTTTCTAAACTTATGTCGTTTGTTCCATATGTTTTAGATGTGGAGGCAGACGCTTTAGTGGTACTCATCTTAAAGAGGCCAGGAGCTAAAACTTTTGGTTTCTCGATAACCGCTTTTCCTTTATCAACATGTTGTTTAGGCAAGGTGTGGAGTGATTGTTTTGATAAATCATTTTCTCATTGACTTTTGGAGGAGGCATTGAAACAAACATTTTGGTTTTAAAACCGGTTTGGGAACATTTGCTTTCTCCTTAGTCAATGGTTTTGTAATCTTAGTATCCACCGCCTTTCCTTTTTGACATTCCGGTGAGCCCTCAAAAGATCATTTTTCGCTTTCATGTCATTGTAGGCACGCCATATGACAATTTGTCATACTTACATTCCTCGCTTTTCGATCAAGTTGTTTAAAATATGAAACATTTTCTTTTCAAATTTCTCAAGTGCTTTTCATATTTTGAAACAATTTTGGAGGTCTCGACCGAGTCTTTCATGATCTTCAACAGAATATGTTTGTAAAATAATGGACATAATATCGATGAGTCGAACATCTTCAAGAGAGTCATTTAAATTTTCCAAAACTTTGATTTGTTCAACAGGTCATTAGCTTGCTTTACTGGATTTATGGTCCTTGACAAAGTCATTTGTTTCTTTCAAAATGCTTGTTCAAAATGAATTACCCTTGAGTTGATGTTAGTCACCGAGAGGGCAATTTGAGTTTCAAAAACTTTTTCTTTTCGATATCAAAACTAGAGAACCGGTTGTTAGGAGTAATAGTGGTTTTAGTTTTAACTGTCTCTTGAAGATCCGCAATTCTAGTTTTCACATTTTCTAAAATACTTCTCGCATCACTTGTGTTAAAAGGATTGTTTGAAGACATTTGTTCAATGTTCAAAAGAGAGTTTGAGACAACAACTGGTTTTGAAACATATTTTGAAACAGGTGTGGACTCTTTGTTTGAAACACTTGGTGTGATGGAAAACTTTGACTTTTCTTTTTGATTAACAAAAGTAATTCCATTAATTTTGTTCCATTTGTTATAATCAATTGGTTTGATTTCGGATTTTTTTTTCATTTTTGATCTACTCTCCTCGATAGTTCTAACGTTTCAAGAGAATCACGAACAATAATGGGTTCATGTAAAGCATTTCCATTGTTCAACACATTCTCGAGATTTTCGAGCTTTCTTGAGGAGCGAAGAAGGTCGTTACCAAGTGCCATTCTATGATTAGTATGAAAGCGGATTTACTTGATTAGAAAGCATCTTGATTGTTTGAGCGAGAATGACCCGTTTTAAGAAGCAAAATTTCCAAAGTTTGATTTTTCATTTTATCAAGAATTTCATCAAGAAGAGAATCTTCTCGTTTTGAAAAATCGATAATCAACCGCTTCTTCTTTTCAAGATTAGAAAACATTTCTTTTGTTATGAAAGTTGGTCATTTAAATCGAAATTTCCTTGTTTAAAGATTTAATTTTCAAGTTCAAATTCACATCAAGTGTGTTATACTTGATTTGCAATAGTTGTTCTTTAGAAACCAAATTTCGATAACCAATTTCTAATTCGATTCTTTGTTTTATGAAATTCAAAGGCTTTTATGTTCTCCTTGTAACTCTCAAGCTCGGCCGTCAATTTAACATTCATGGCCTTAACTTCGCGATTGACCGCTCTAACTTTCTCGATTTCAATGCCACGCTTATTGATTAATGATTCAAAATAAGCACGTGTTTCCTCATCGGTCTCAAGATTTTGTGCCACACACCTCCATTAGGATCCACATCGGAGTTTCGAGTTTGTATTACTACAACTCGGATTGTCAGTATGTATCATAAGTAGGTGTTGGCGTCACGAATGATGTTCGTTATGAGTAAACACATCAAATATGACATTGTTATAGCATGGATCAATGATTGGTACCTCGACATCTGCGTTGGCGTCATAGAGCGAGGAGGTGCGTCGAGTCGATGTCGTGCTTAGTCTCTTGAAGATTTGCCATGAAGATGCGGTTGAATTGATTTCCTCGAGGTCTTCCAAATCATCCATTATAGCGAAAAAATCATTTTCCTCAAGACTCAATTGCATCCACGCTTGCTTCGTGCTATGACGATAGCTTTTCGAAGAAACTCGGCATTCTTCTTTTGTGGCTTAATGGGGCGGTTCCTTGCCATGTGACCCAACATTCTCGCCCAATCGATTTCCAACATTCGACCCAACTGATTACCACGATTCGGGCGCACGATTACCCATACGAAATCGGTTAGCATATCCTGCTGATTCCCAATAACTCCAACCATTTGTCCATGATGACCCATATTCACACCCGTTGTGCAATTTGCTCGCTATGAGTGTTTGATGAAATCATTTGGTTGTTATTAGTTGGTGTGGAATAGCGACCTCCAATGCTTTACCCAAGAATGCAAATGCTTGTGACAAAGCTTCTTCGGTTCCATTTCAAGATCGGTGATTCCTTGTTCTGTAATGTTGTTGTTCGTGGATAGGTTTGTTGTTGAGGATATGACTTGTTGTTGTGGAATGTATGTATTTCGCAAGTTGTTGTTAGTGGAAGATGATGAAGCTTGTTGTGGTGTATTCACCGGAGGTTGAGTCTTTGCAATGAGTGCTAATGGATCATGATTCTTTGCTAATCTTTCTTTCCCGACTTCATTCACTTCAGTTTGGTTTTGTTTGGAAAATCGTTGAGTTGATCAAAGTTCACTTGATGTAAGTCTTTTGTTTGGTTGACAATAGTGACATATCGTCCCCATTCTTATGGTAGATTGTTCGGGAACTTGATGTTGCTCATGATAGTTCGGGTGTCAACTTGTTTCCGATCGACTCATTCATTAAAGTGCAGAACCTTCCATAGTAGGATTCAATGGATTCTCCCGAGTAGATGTAAACTTCTCCCAAGCGGTTAGCGACTTGTTCTCCGTATCTTGTGGACCAATTTCGGTTCCATGACAAAGCCGTCTAACACGCTCCCACATATCGAAAGCGGTTTCACAACCGCTCAAAGCAAAGATGTCTCTTGGTAAACCTAGTTGGACAATATGAATTGCCATGTCATCTGCTTGACTTGCTTGATCCTCTTCAGAGTATTCTCGATTCTTTTTAAGACGAAAAAATGGTGGGACGGGAGGTGTTGCATCAAGATTTCGTGGTCTTGGACTTGTCGAGGCATGAAGGGTCCATTCGAATGGATTGAATCATCAATTTTCCATTAGGTTTTGTCTTGATCTAACGAAGCATTCGACTTATCCATTGAAGATAACCACCTTTTCCAACATGGGAGGATGGTTTCGCACCGGCTGCATGAATGTCTTGTTGAGTTGCCATTGATTAAGGTATGTTATGATAAAGTTGATGTAGGATCGATTCAACGATAAAGGAGTTGTGTTTGATGAAGATTAAGCTCGGTTGTTGTAGTAAAAATTTGGTCTAAAAACTTAAAAACCTCAATAACTTCTTTTCGGAGCATTTTTAGGACTTGAAGGTTGACCCAAAAGTTTATTCGGCTGTCTATTCTCCTCGTTCTCACGGTCGTTTTGATGGGTAGATCGCTGAAAACGGAGTTACGGTTCAAAAGTTGTAGCCGTTAGAAGTTTTGCACAAAATTTTACTCGTAAAACTTGAAACTTATGCGTAAGAGTTGAATCTTAAGCGTAGAAGGTGACCTTACGCGTAAAATTAATTCTTATGCGTAACAATATCCTTACGCGTAAGATGTTAGTCTTAGGCGTAAAAAATATTTTACTCGTAGTATTAATGCTTAGGCGTAAAACACTGTCTTAAGGCGTAAGATAGAAATCTTATGCGTAAAACAAGCTTCGATAAAACACAAATCGTATCTCTAACTTTCCAAGCTAGGGAGATTTCCCAAGTCGAAGTGTTCCACACACTTATCCAAGTGAGGAAGCACCGAGTAACCGTTGTTGCTGAAGATTCTTCACCAAAACTTATCGTAAAACCAAATCTTACGCGTAAACCTTATCGTAAAAATAGGGTTTGACTTTTTGACCTTCTACGTAAAAATTCCCAATGATTCAAACAATTTCTCTTGCACAAACAACATTTTAACAACACTCAAATAACACAAAGTTTTGACTTAATCACCCAAAGTGCTTAGATAGCTTATGCGTGAAACGTACAACCCAATACACACGAGTTTAAAGCGATGAAAACACGTAAAGCTTGAACTTTTTCCAAAACTAGACTCTTTAACACTATAAAAACCTTAAACCATAAGAATCTTGAAGATTTTGGTGCAAAAAGTAAAGCTTTAAGCAAGATAACTTTGAGAACGAGTCTACGCGTAACACTGCAAAAAAAACTTCAACCAAAACACTCCTAAACCATTGTTAGGCGATTGATACCAATTGTAGGACCTCACTTTTACACCAACCTTACGCGTAACACACCTTATCACAAGATGAACATGTTAAACCATAAACACTTATGCGTATAAGAAGATGAAATAAAGAAAGGAAAGATGGTGACTTGATGTTCTACAAACTGTGTATGTGAAGAAAGATGAAAACAAGAGAGATGTTTATTTCAAAGGAAAAACACACACACACATTCAAGCACACCCCTCAAATTAGACTTTGAGGGGTTTATATAGTACAAGCACTAGATGCCCTAAAAGGCTTTCCATGGGCCTCGTGGATGGGCTTGGATTGGATTGGGTTAAATGAACTTATTCAAGGCTAGCTTAACTAAACTAATACTCATTTAGCTTAGCCCAATCCACGAGCCCTTTGACTATTCTAGCAAGCTATCTATCACACGTTACAAAGTTCCTAAATGTGAATGACCATCACTTCTAATAAAAACTATTAAGGCTAACAATTATCCCTGCACAAAGATACGTTAGGTGGATAAGCATATTTTGTTGTTGTTGCTGAAGGTTGGAAGAAAATCGTCTGCAAATGCAGTGAGACCTCTTAAGTTGCATCTATCGTGCCAACTATCCATAGAGAGATCCAATTAAGCTCCGTTTCTTCTTTTGTCGACCCAAGGTATAGTTGCCCTTTCCATACGGCATCCAATCATCTTCTTTAGTGGGATCCGGATCGCGAACATTCTTATCAACCATGCTATATGCATACATTAGCAGACATACATACATATATATGGTGGTCGACATCACCCAAACAGCAATCGACTAATAAAAGTCAATCCAACATATCAATCAGATCATACAAAGGCATGGGAATTATATGTTAATCAAACTCTAATAATCTAATCTTAATAATCATATCCTAGATTCCTAGTCCTTCAACATAGGTTAACATCTTTTTCAGTTAAGCATATAGGATAATTTATAAGTCCGTTAGATGATATAAATTTGAAAACATTCTCCCCCTCAATCAATGACTCTTTCTCTGAAAAGTTTTTAAAAGCGTTGAAGTCATTGATTGAGTTTTGAAATTATGAAAACATGATTCGATTGATTTTCAAGCAACTCATTTTCCACCATTTAGTTAAAACAAATATTTTTACGAAGAATTTGGAAGGAAAAATATTTAGTAGAACAATGATCCTTGACATACTTCCTTAATTTGTTTTAGGATAAGTGCACGAAATTTTTGAAAATTGGTTTAGCGAGACTTTCCTTTCTTGAAGATCGAGTTGCTATACGAAATAATATCAAACCATAGTTAAGAGCAGGTTCTGATCTGAAATAAGCGCAAGCCATAGTTTAAGCCGGGTTCTGATCGAAATAGCGTAAGCCATATTTAGAGACATGTTTGAAAATAAATATTTACACCTTACATTGAACTTCATCTATGGTCCCGTGCCATTGTTAAATGACATTTCTAAGACCGTAGATGTTATCGATACCGAAGACATGTCTTAGAAAAACAATATTTTTGTCTTTTCAAATTTTACGATTTTTATGGGTTTTGTTGATTTTATATTTTTCTATTTTGCTTTTTGATAAATATTTACACGGATAGAGTAGATGATATAGTTTAAGAAGATGATGATACAAATGCAGAGATAAGGATATCGAGCGACCTCGTTGTAGAAGATAGAAGTCATCATCTCTTAAACATTCACCACCAAAGCTTCCAAGGCTCTTGAATCGAAGAGAGAAATTGAGCCATTTGAAAGTGAGACTTTGGTAGCTTCCCCCCCAAACCGTAAATCTTCTTATTGAGCAGATTCTAAGCTTTCTATCAAGCTTGCCTTAGTCAGATGCACAAAGAAGCACAAAATATCATCAAGTAGAACAGCAAAGAATTATCCCACACTTGAATAATCTTCTCAAATTCCTTTTCCACTGAAGTCTGAAGCGATCCATACCAAAAAGTTGTCAAGAAACCACTTCCCCCAAGTAGATGAATTGATGCAGTCAGTCTCTTGGACTAGAGCTCACGAACTCGAATACACCGAATACACATATACCCGAAGACAGAGAAACTTATACCATCTAAGTAGCAGATTAAGTCCGATAGCCAAAGAATAACCCGATGTATACTTTCTCTCCCCAGAAGAAAGTGTCTGAAGCTCAAGAACCCGAAGTACCCGAATGCCCAAAGAGAATAACCGATAACATTGAAGAAGCGGGCGAATCACGATTATCTCTGCGGATGTCAACTCCGAATAAGTGATTATATCTCGAATCAACGATTAAGCTCTCAAGTGAAACGGTGGCGTTCCCAATGTACAAAATCTCTCTCCTTGATGATTGCGATAACATCGAAATCATCACACACTAGTGTACCTCTTTATCACGAAACTAACTCTTCCATCTCTTCCCCACATAGTTGGAATAAGAACACTAAGCGCCATAAGTCAAACCTTGAGTTTCTGCGGTAATGACATTCGTCTTCCGAGATATCTTCAATCACTTAGAGTATTAAGTTCATCAAGTTTACTCGCGTTTGAATCGTGTCTCCTTCCTCCTTGCTCGTTTTGATACTTCAGAATCAGCAACTCTTTGTAAGCCCGTATACAAAAAATCTTTTGAGAAGAACAGAGATGGTTAGATTATTAAAGAAGCACCACCCCTTCCAAGGATGGAAGGGGTATTTATAGTTACAAGCTAAACGCCCTCACCGGGGTGTGGATCGAGCATCTGATGGGTAAAGACCCGTCCTTCCTCCACGGTGTTGCACTAAGCTAAACTAATAACTAAATAACTAACTAATAACTAGTAAATAATGATATGTCTACGAGCTAACTTATGCTAGATTATATTTGGGGTGACCAACTCTTCACTATGGAATTTGTACTTCCTAACAAATCCGCTAAGTGATTCATAAACTAAGGTTCACAAAGATTACTCAAGCATTTAAACACAACGATGGCCTAATTGCACTCCTAAGCCAATTACAATTAAGATAAGAGACAAACAATTTAATAATTAATAACTAGGTTTCATAGATCTAAGCAAACACATAAGAAATTTAGCCGGACATGTTAAACACGCAAGCATACACACATTCAATTGAAGACATAATGAAATCAATGAAGTAAAACACTTATCTTGATGTAAAATAGGGTTTGGGAACCCTAAGATAATGTCCAAGTCGGACTACAAACGTTTAGGGTTTTTACTCCACAAGTCTACCTCCAAAATTCTGAAAATTCGATTTCTATATATAATTTTACACTTACGGCGTCGCCTTATAGAGTGGGGCGACGTCGGATCGTCGTCATTAGGGTTTCGTCTTGGCCGAATCATCGTTGGGACGGCGTCACGTTGTAGTTGTAACGCCGTCGGGCTTCACAGGGCGTCGTCGATTACGGATGCGGGCCGTCGAGATGAAAAGTCTTAGTGACGCCTTCCTCTTCAAAGCTTGGCCGTCGCGTGTATTTTAGTAAAAGTCTCTTGGTGTCGAGATTTTAATTCGTATAAAGGACGGCGTCGCCGCTTTGATTGGGACGCCGTCGAGTTCAATTCAATGACTTGATTGGCTTGATCTTGACTTTTCCATTTTCTTCATGAATTCCTCCTTTTCGTCCAAATGTGCATCATTCCAGCATTTTGCTTCCAAGAGACTTAAAAAGTGAAAAGGAACGAAATTAAGCAGTAACGGATATAAAAGTGGGCAATTAAGGGCTTAAATGACCCCTTAAAAGTGTACGTTTTAAATCCTTATCACTACTTAAATATTTCACTGGAAATATTAAACTCATCCATTTAGTCTCATCTTATGACTATTTGAATATTTCTTTGGAAATATTAAGGTCATCTCAATTCCTCTAGTCTCATTAGTTAAATTTTATCCCGTAAGAGAATTTAGGTATAAATTCTCTCATCGTGTCAAAAAGTCTCACTAAATCAGCGAGACTTACTCGTCAAAAATCAAAATGAGGCAAAATTTCGTCTTAGCAGGCCACGACACCACTAAACTGGGCACGACACCACTAAATTTAGTGGTACCATGACCTGACAAACCCGTTTTTCTTCTTTCTTTCTTCACTGTTAACACATTCAAACAAAACACAACTTCTGCAAGTCTGTCAAACCGAACACCATAACCAAAACCTAAATTCCACTCATTTTTAATCAATTCAAGGCATTGGATTTCAAGATTATCAACCAACACACTTTTCATAACATTAATTGTAAGTCAAATAACTCTTATTTTCTTTAATTTTAAGTCATGATTCCCTAAACATAGAATTTTCATAAATCCATTCATTTTTTTGTCTGAATTTTGTATCAAAATTTTTAAAAGATTAAATATTTTTAGTGGAATCACGTCTATGATACTTGAAATTGGATTAGGAGTGATTAACACTCAAGCTTGTCAACTTTAAATATTATGGCGCCAAAAATTGTTGAACTAGCCAAACACCCCCCCAATTCCATTATTTTTCGAAAAATTCACATAACTAGGATCATGTAATATTTTTCATGGATTGTTGATACAAGCTAAAAACTTTTTCTCATGCATACATGATCTCACGAATGTGGGTCGAATTACATAGCTAATATGTATTTTTTGACATATTCGAATGAGCAATAGTAAATTCGGAGCATTTGGGTAATCTCATTATTTTCATTTTAGAGTCGATATTACTAACACCTCCACACCCTTGAAAATGCCAATTTTAACTTTTGGTTAATCTTTATTTTATAGGTATCAATATGCCAGACGTATATGACTTTGATCATCAACTAACCAACATTTACATTCCAGAAATCTCATCCAAACCTTACACATTTATAGACTTTGTTCAACAATTCAAAAATGTTGAGTCATGTTTCTTTCATGAGGGTCGTGTCCTCAACACTTCTCTAGTCTTCCAACAAGAAATCGATTATGCTTTTCGAGTCATAGGCTTTAAAAATATCCTTACCATCAATGAACTAATATGTCCTCGTTTTATTTTGGATTTTTCATCAAGTCGAACTCGTACGTCACGAGGATCGATCTCTCTCCTTGTGGTTTTGGATACAAAACGCATGTTCTTATTACCACTTGAGCAATTTGCTCAAATACTTGGTCTTCCAAATCTTGGGCAATATGCCTATAGTGAAAAGATTTCTCTTAACTCTTTGAGTCAAGAAGAAAATGGTCCATATTTTTCATATGTTCCCTCCTCGCAAGAAATAATTAATGTTCTTTGCAATTCACCCAATTTCCAACATCCCAACATAATTTGTTTAGTCAAACTTTGTTATTTTCTTCAACCCATGGCGGTTATTCTGCGTGAAAATGTCTTGAGTCTGGTAGGTAATCGAGAGTATCTATCGGGCATGTTGTGCACACATGCTCTATTGTATGACACTTCCACAACCATACAATCTCGCCAACTTCTTCATTAAAGGAATCATACATGTCAGAGACAAAAAGCATATTAATTCCCTATGGGATGTTTCTAACCCGCTTTATTACTACTACATGAAGACTCACCCATACCTCCAAAATCCTGATAACACACTTGTCAATAGAGTAATGGAACCCCTTAGTGAGTCCCATATATCATCCTTCCTAACACTTGAAAATGAACCCTTTGATGATTCATCAAGTAGTGACGATGAGTGAAGCTACGAGAACAAGCTCAAGTCAATTGCAAGAGATTAGCATCCCTATTAGTGAATTATCTAGTTAGGATTACAAATTAGTTATTTTTACTTTCTTAACTTGCATGTTTGATTATTGCCTTGTCACCTTGCTTGAAATTTTTATGCTACTCTTGGATGATAGCTTATTTTGTCTTTTTGATTGCATGCTTGTGACTTATTTTGATATTTGCATGCTCATCTTTGTTGCTAGAAGTAGGTAAATATGGGTCATATTAGGCAAATTAATCTTTAGTGGTTTGAGGCACTAGGATTTGCTGCAAATAGTCCCCCTAGAACACCTTTTTTAGCTGCACGAAACCATGCAAAATAAGAAAATTCATGACTTCCAGGTCATGGTACCATTAAATAGGCCACAGTACAGTTAAATTTAACGATACCGTGTGACATTTAGTGGTACCGTCCCCTGGTTTGACAAAATTTTCCTATTTTCTCTAGATTCCTGCATCCTTAACCTCAAAACCTGCAATGTTTTGCAAACTCTCATAACCTTAAGATTCCCCACGGCTACCATAGAACACCTCCACTCACTTTAATTCAAATCACACCATTCTTGCCTATATAAGGCTTCACCATTGCAAGTGCCTCTTGCACTTCATCCTCATCCAAATCATCTATTTCACCATGTCTTCTACTCAAGCATCCTCAACCCACATCTCCAAGAAACCTAGGATTACCATTAGACCATCCACCAAGATCACACTCAAACCACCAACCATAAAACACCATGTTCATTGACTTAACTCATGAAAATGATGATGATGGAGAAAGTACACCACCTTCCCAAAGCACTCATTCCTCTCCCACACCACCAAACGCTCCATCCAAATCATCCTCCAATAGGACTACCTCATCTTCCTCTTCATCCTTCAATACTTTTCTATCCTCTATGGACAGGACTCTAACCCTCACACCAATCACCCCATTGGACTACGCCATGCCAACTCCATCACCCACATACTCAACATCCCCTTCATCCCTTATCATGGGACAACCCATCCAACTTCACCCGGTTGATATCCATAGTGCAAATTGCATATGTTGTTTACACAACCGAAACTTCATCTTCTCTCTTAGGGATGAACTTCATTTCATGTTCTCGTATGTGGAGCATCTCTTGACACCACCACAAGAACCAATCATACCACCTCCTCCTCCAATCAATATCCCAACCAACTAAACATGCTTATGTTTAGTTTTCAAGAATAAACATTTAGGATCCCCTTTGTGTTTGAAGCAAATCTTAGGGCCTCCAAAGTCATTAAATATTATTATGTGCTTCTTGTAGTTTTCTTTTTCTTGTCTTTATCTTGTATTCACACATTATGTGTGACAACTTGTTTAATCTATGAATGTATGTTTTATATTTTATGTTTGGATTGTCTTTTTAAATTTTAAGGCTATTTAGCCTCTTTGTTTATGGTTGGATATTTGTCTAAGTTGCTACATGTTAGATATCGTATTTATGTCATCTAACTTTGTTTTTTAGCAACAACCATTGCTCGATTCCTTGGTGCCTTCCAAGCGAGGGGGAGTATACATCAAGGGGGAGCCTTAGTGTCGTTTTGACAATCTTTTTGCTTCGACAAAAAGGGGGGAGAAGTGGGATATAAACTCAAATTAAAACTTGTTAAAATTAATTTTCACCTAAAACGAGTTTATATTTTGTCATCATCAAAAAGGGGGAGATTGTTGATGCAAATAATGTCTAAAAACGTTATTTCTATCTTTCGATATATCTACGTTTTGATGATAACAAAATGTAAAAACACGTTACGTCAAAATTAACGTAAACAAGTTTTTAATCGAAACATCCCGTTTCTACATATATCACTCTAGGTAAGAACAAACAAATTTACAATTTGACAAATGATCAAAGAAGTGAATTTGTGTTTCAAGCTTCACATTTCTAATGTGACAAAACATTTTTTTCTCAAAAATACATTTTGCAAATTATTTTTGAATAATAAAGAAATGTTTTAATTGTAAAAATAAGTTTAAAAATCCCATGACTATTCCCCCCCACCCCACTCAAACGACTCCTAACTTCCCCAAATAAACTTTCATCACTAAAAACAAAAATAGGAACGTTTTTGTCTGGGACGGTATTTAGTGGTACCGTGCACTGTAATGGTCGAAATTTTTGTCCCTATAAATATCAGCCCATTTCACAGTTTTTGGGCATCTTTTTTCACACAAAACTTTATGAGTTTAATTCTCCTAACACACACACACACATACTCCTTTGATCAATCATATAGTTTTCTTTTGTTTAAGAGTGATCATTTCTTCCAACCAAGTGATCACCTTCATTCCTCTCCTAGTGCAAGAGAAGAACACATTATATCAAGAAGATACTAAGTGTTTTAGTCATAGTAGTGTGCACTTGTAACACTTGTTACATACTTGTTGTATCTTGATATACATCAACTAGTCTTGAGTCTTGTTTAGATAACTTGTGTGGATCTTTGTGATCTTGGAGATCTTTTGTAGCTTGTGAGTTAGTGTGTTGATGAAGAGGATCAAGTGTAGATCGTGGTGATCTAATAGGTTGTTTGATTAGCAAGGACCGGGTAGATCGTGAGTGAGATTGGTACTAGCTAGATTAGTACTCGACATTTAGCTTAGTGTCGGAAATTATGATAAGCGACGTTGTACGATTTTCTCCGCCTCAAGGGAGTTTGTTGACATAGTGCTTAGAACTCTCGTTGTCTTGGTTTGATCCTTCCATCTCTCACTCTTTACTTTCATTACTTACTTTCAATTGTTATAGTGTGTTTATTGTATTCTTATTAAGTAAGATTCATATTGTTGTGGTTTGGTTTCACTAAGGATTGAATAGAAGTTTTTCACAAGTAAACTTTGATAACTAAAATAAAAAGCGGTGAAACTATTTATCCCCCTTTTAGTTGCTCACAGGGCTGTTGGGTTTTGCTGATAGAAAATATACACCCAATAGCACAATACAAAAAGAGATTGAATACTAAAACTTAGATAATATTTCATCATAATTATAGCTTATTACAAGAACAACAATAACTAGATCAAACCATGATGAACAACAGAACAAAAGAACCATTTCACATACCTTTGTTAACAACCTATTAATCCAAAACAAGCACCCAAAAGACCCCATTTACCTACCCCCATCAAATACCCAAAATTCAATCATTATGTTCAGCCATATTTGTAACATAACCTTCCTGCATACAAATACCATCATCAGTTTCACCAAAAATCTTTATCAATTGAACAAGTAGGTCGGTGTGCCTCGTCTGGGTTTTCTCGGCGCATCCAAAATGTCAAGCACCACTCCACGTGGTCCCAAAGCTTCAATCTCCTGAATCAACTTCCTATGCTTGATGATCATCCTCTTGAGATGATCAATGCAGTCACGAATTAACTTTTTCAAAATCTCTTCTTCCGTAGCCTCTTGCCCAAACCACAATGCCATACGATCATGTAAGTTGGATGAATTAGAAACCTCCATGAGTTCATTCAAAATAGGAAATATTTCATTGGAAAATGTGTGAGGAAAAGGTTGTGGATGGTTTTATTGGTTCGCGCGCCCAAGTAAATAGCGTCTCATGGAAGAGACAGTCAAGTGGTCTAGTAGTGAGTTTTTTTCTCACTTGGTCCCTGAATTTGTCTAGGTTGCCGTTGTCATACTTAAAACTCTTACTCAATAATTACTTGACTGTTCACAATTGGTCCCTCAATTTGACAAACTTATGTTTACTATTTAGTTGATGATTAAACAACACAAAACCATTGGAAGTTTGACTTTGTAAAGTCAAACTTGCAAAACATATCCAAAAACTCCCGAATAGATATTGTCTAATTCATTTGTATGTGTATTTTAAGTCATTTATATGTAGATTTGTTTTGGGCACATTTGACTAATGGTTTTGCAATTTTGACTTTAGAGAGTCAAAATGCAAATAGAAAATGGCATTTACCACTTTGAAGGTTGACTAGCTAAAGTAAAATGGAAATGCTAAAATTTTTGACTCACGGATTGCAGTTTTATTATCTAAAGTCAAATTTAAATGCAAAATGGAAGTTTGACTTTCTAATGTCAAACTTGCATCACCAAGATATCCATAACCAACAACATATGTAGAAGCTAAATTTAACCAAACTATATACAGAAATACCAAAATACTTTATACAAGATTAATTATCATAGGGTATTCAACCATACATAAACTATAGCCACTAAAAGAAGTCTACTACGACTGTGAGGGAAGCTCGGTGGAATTTCAACAACTTCTTAGCCAACTCCCATTTCATCTTGATATTTTCATACCCATCATCACTCAAATCGCTGACCCTAATATAGATTATCGTTGGCAATAGGGAACACACAAATATAAAATTTATTATAGTTAATTCATTCTCTGATCTAGGAAAAGATCGAAACACCACACTCTCAAGTTGCCCATGCCTCATTGTGTTTCTGTCTAAATCTAATGAATTTTTTTTCAAAGGTAGGACACTAAGCGTGTATGCAGCCTGCAAAATAAAATAGTATTGAGATACACGAACATGGAAATTTACGAATGTTTATTTGATACATATGCATTACAATATTACACTTACTCTGGTTTCTTGCATTTGAAAATTTAGAGATCACGAATCATTTCAATGATGAATGATACCATAACAATATTCCCAAAATCCACTCCGGTTAGCTTAAGATTCTTGAGGGATAGAAAGGGCATAGGGACATGCATCCTGGAATAGCTTCTGGCATTAACTACAACATGTCGACTTTTCGTAAGTTTTAAAGATTAAATTTCATTACTATTAAAGATTACTTTAACATTCTATAATTTGAAGTGTAAAACTCAAATTTGTCTTACCATGCAATCCTGAAAATCCAATGTAAGGGTCTCAAGTTTTGGAAGACTTGTCAGGTGAAAGATATTGGATGTTGTGATTGTTGTCCATACACAGAATGACAAATATAACTTCTTCATATTCCTAAGTTTTGCAATATCCAATATCCTCATCTCGTTTGTAGTAGCACGATTCATTTTAAGAGACTCAAGTAATGGACAACCAACAATAAACTATAAAATTGTTCTGCTTTAAAATTTGACAAAACATAATTCTAAGCTCAATAGATTTGGAAAACTACTAAAAAATACCAAAGTAGGAAAAGTACAATAGAGTAAAGTTGGATTGGCAAGGTAACTGGTTCATCATACCAGTTTCTAATTGTGAGCTCCTTAATTCCTTGTCGAGCCAAAAACAAAAGCCAAACATGAATCTCTTAATAATTCAAGTCATCTTGTCCAAACAGCGTTTTGGGCTCAATGGAGAAACAAACCTTCTTATGGGACATTTAAGCTAAAGTACGAGTCTAGTAACATGCCTCCCATCAAACTTATTTGTTAAATAATAAAAGAACTCCTCATCAACTATGACATCGGCGAGCAAAGTCTACTTAAACCTCTAGTTTCTCGCTAAACTATCGGTTCTCACCGCTTCTTTTATTGGCAAACGATTCAAAATATTAGTGATCACTATATCTGGCAAGTTGCTAATATAATTTGCCATTTTAGTGATAACATTAGCTCCAGAAGACATAGTATTGTTGGAATTTGGGTTGGTTTTTTGAGTTCTCGAAATGAGGATTTGGATTTGGTTTTTGATTTTCAAGTGATGGTCTGGATAAGGGTGTGTTATTATGATTAGTAAATGTGTTTGTTGGGTGGGTTTATTGGTTAGAGCACAAGAAATACTAGCGTATCTGTTAGGAATTGGAAATTTCATGATAAAGTGTCGGTCACCCCAATTATAGTCTAGCATAAGTTAGCTCGTAGATTTGTCGTTAGTTCGTTATTTAGTAGTTAATTAGTTAGTTTGCAAATGTAGTATAGTTTAGTGTTACAGTGGAGGAAGGGCGGGTCTTTACCACTGTATGCACGATCCACGTCAAGCGGGGAGGGCGTATAAGTTGTAAGTATAAATACCCTTCCATCCATGGAAGGGTGGTGCTTCTCATAATCTAACCTTACATTTGTGAAGCAAGTCTCTACCAGAAAACACCCTCTCATCTCTTTCTCTCTCAAATGGCTATCATGTATTTCCATCATCCAAGACCATCCGAATCATCAAACACAATAAATATTTACGATCCTACAAATGGTATCAGAGCCTAGGTTTTGTTGTTTGTCATTCTCGTGGTTTATTTCATGGTTTTAAGTGGTTTTTCATGCGTCTCTTTAATGCGGCTGGTTTTGGTTTTTGATGCGGTTTGTTACTTTGGTCATGATGTTGGGATGTAACTGTTTTTTAAACTGATTTTTATGGATGCGATTACTGATTTCAACACTTTTTGATGAGGTTATTATGGTTTTGATGTTACGAACTGGTGTTTAAAGTTGGTCTTTTGATACTTATCATGTCTTCATGTTTCCTACTGGTTTTATCCATGTTTGATATTGTCTTGGCTCTTGATTTGTCTAAATGGTTTGCAAGAATTGGTAGCGATATTATATGACTTTGATCTTGTTTTTAATTAAGCTTTGATGATAAACATAAAGAGTTTCTTGTTAGCGATTTGAGGTCTTGTCGATTCATTGTATGGTCAATTGGTCAAAGCGAGTTGGTCTTAATCGCCTAGCAACTTGGGACTTAAAATGGTAGCGATTGACTAAATCATTTAGCGACTTATGTCAAGTTAATGAAGCTAGCGACTTGTTATTTAACAAGTTAGCGATTTATAATAGCGACTTGACTAGTCAATAGCGACTTGTATTCGAGACCTAGCGACTTGTTATTTAACAAGTAGCGACTTGTCTAAAAAGGTAGCGACTTGACTCATGGTAGCGACTTGGCGATTTCAACTAGCAACTTGGCTACTAGATTAGGCAGAAAGGAAGATGAAGATGATGAACTTGAACTCGACCACATGACCAACAAATACCAAATACCAATCAACCATCACACGACCTCGGGTTCTACATAACCCATCATTGGTCCAAGATTATAACTAAAGAAATTCAACATCGCTCTCATTATCTATCGGTTTCATCATATCCCAAAATTATTCTACATCTAAACCAATATCGAATCTATCCATATCTAAACCAAAGATTAAATAAAATGTAAGCGACTCGGATCTCGGTTTCTCATGTGTTCTTGAAACTCATTCCCGACCATTAAAGATCATTCACATGAGTTAATACATCAACGATCCATGACAAAGATACATCTATATCTTAAACAAGATCTCAGATTTTCATGTCTCAACCCTTCAAGGTTCTACGTTATTATTCCATCACGGATCTGGACTCAAACAACATATCGAAAATCTAAAACATGGTGAACAATCTAGCTTCACTTACATTTGTGTGTGGTTCTCAACGCTTAGACCATACAAGATCTATACACATAAAAGTTCACATCACAGATATCACTTTACAACTTTTGTTTGTTGTTCGAAAATCAAAACAAGATTAAAACAAGATTGTTTTATCTTGTTTTTCTTTCGGTGGAAACAATAACAAGAATCAAAGTAAAACCTACCCGTGTACGTCCGTCTCTAGCCATCCCTGTGGCCTCGTCATGTGCCTCAAAACCATCCCTGTGGTGAGACTACGGTATTGTCTTCATCAAGGTGTGTGCGTGGTTGATTCGCAGTTGTGATTTTAAGGCCTGATTGAGTGATATTTTGAGATGAATGTGAGAGGATATGAGGTGGGGGGGCGGTATACTAGTGATATTAGGGTTAAGAATACCTAATTATGCGCTCTTATATACCCAATCTATTAGGTTAAGGCTTTTGACGAGTCATTATTGGGTTCGATCACATGATTATATGGGCTTTGTGGTTTTTTTTTTAATTTAGACGTATAGCATGGACGGGTGTCGGCCAACCGAATATCATCTTTCTTGGGCTTAGTGTTGGTCTCTTACATGGGCTGAGGTGGACATGGTCTCGATCCAAATTGGATCATATGTACATTCAATAGAACAACGAAATCCATATACAAGGATAACTTACTTGTGAAGTATATGATAAAATTTGTTATCAAGATTGGGCAAGATATTGTGTGTCGGACCGAATATGGGATTGAGAATAATTGGACTTTAAATCTAATGTTGGTGTTTATTGGGCTTTGAATCTTTGGATCGCTTATGTAAGATTTGAAGTGATAATATGAGATTTGAGACGTACGAGATGTACATTAATCATGCAGTTTGATATTAAGAGATTTGTTAAAGAGATTGGTTGATGATGCATTTGGAATCATGAGAGTTGATTGTGAGACTTGAAGATGAGATATGTTGGGTTATGTTGTATGGCACTTTAGTGTATACATGTCTACGAATGATATTTCGTCACGGCTTGAATTATTGTTTGCTCTAGGTTGACTACGGGATTGTTTCTTCGATATTTCTCATTTGGATTTGAGTGAGGTTTTAAAGGCGTTTACTTATTTCATCTTCTTTATTTCTACCCTTCCATGAGATGACTTGTTTGGGCGTTTATTGAGGTGTGATAAATACTTGGCTATTTAGTTCTGTTGTGATTCTTTCTCGCTTAACCCACAGCGTAGCCATCACTTGGTGTCTCACGCATTTGAGGATATGTCAAGAGGTTTTGTACATTGGGTACACGTTTACATTTCAGGATTAGTACAAGTTTAAGAAACAAATCGGGAATTTTACTTCATGATCAAGTTTGGCATATCGGGTTTACTTCATGATAACATCAAATAGTCACGAATATTAAGTGTCAATTTCCCCGATAATGCTCGTTATTTATATCATTTATATGGATTTACAACTTGTTTTCCATTTTTTCCACTTTCGGGTAAATTCGAGCATTGGAGCTAAAGAGCGAAATGGAAACATTACTAAATATTTATCGCGGTATGCTTATTTTGAAGAAGTTCTGCATAACTCATCTCACATTACGCCGTAACTATTCGTGACCGAAGTCCAACTTATCAAGAGGTTATGCGTAACTCTTCCCAAAGGTTCTGACGTAACTCCATTAGGTCAAAAGAGGTTCCACTTGATACTACAGCGTAAATAATGCATCACTTATGGCGTAACCTAGTTAATTGAAGACTACGGCGTAACCACTTATAAGGTTACGCCGTAACTACTTGATCTAGTGCATTCTGAAGAAATAGAAGGTTCGGTAGTAACTCCTCTATTAGTTACATATAACCGGACACGGCCTATAAATACCCAATTCCAGCATTTCAAAGCATCCCATTCCACACACAACACTATGAGAGCGTGGGAAAAAGCTCAAGGCAGGTCTAGGGAAGCATCGGGCTGTTTCAGGAGAAGTCACACCATTACGATAAGCTTTAGCGTTTACTATTTCTTTTACTTTCAATTCATGTATTTTGTACCTTTGAATATTGAATTGATTTGCATGATTATATATGACTAAGCACCCTTTGGTGCTAGCCTAGTTATATTCATAATTATTTTGTTTGCGTTTACCTTTACTTCCGTACAATTATTTCTAAGTGTGCATGCATAGTTCTTTGGTAGTCACCCATGGTTCGGTAGTTTTGAATGGCGATGAGGCCAATTGCCTGGGAGATATGACCAGCTGACCCTAGGTGGCGGATGAGAGCAGGAAGGGTAAGATATGACCAATGGCGGCGAACCTTTCTACTTGTGCGATTTGACCAAGCGATCACCTATCGTTTGGATGAACTTAAGGGTGGGGGTGTAGTGTCTAAGTTCCTAACGACCGGCACTCACTAATTAGAATCTAGCATGTAGCGGTACTTAATGACTCGGCAGGGACCGGGAACAACGGGACTTATGACGGTCTTTGATTTCTCTGTGGTGGCATCTTTGCTAATAGGTTGGCGAATTGACCAAATGTTGTCCTCAAATTTGACCCCACGAGTAATTGGGGTAGTGAGCGTAGACATAACTAGCTAGGAGGATTAACTAGGTTAGCACCACTATTCCTCTATTGATTTCCCTTTACCATTTATTTGCTTTTACTTTATATTACGCATTAAATAGTTTAATTAATTAAATACCTATCAAAACCATTAATATTACATGACAATTAGACTTAGTAATTATCCGACACATAGCTCTTGGGACGACCTCGACTTTACCATTTACTACACTACACGACCGGGTACATTGGCGTTAGTGCATTAGGGTAGAACCATAGGTATAGTGACACACTATAAATATTAAGACTTGGTCGATAAAAACTGCATCAAGTTTTTGGCGCTTGCCAGGAGTTATATTAGGATTAATATTAAGTCTTTCATTTCAATTTTAACTTTTTCACGATCATATTTCAAGTTTCGATTACCATGGAAGTTGTTAACATCGATGACCTCACTCTTGAGGAATACTTGGCGTTGACTAGGCGAGATCCGGTGCGTGTCTCGTAAGACCGTGCAATCGGAGGCGGATGTTCGTTTGAGATTAAAGACCAATTTATGAGGGAGCTTAGCTAACCCTTTTCGAGAAAGCGAGGCGAAGGCGCATATGAGCACGTTGAAAATGTCCTATACATCGCTAGCCTTTTCAACATTAAGGCGTGTCTCATGATCTTTGTTATGCTCGGGGTCTTCCTATGACTCTCTTTGGGTAGCGGAAGATATATCGAAGATTGCCCGCCGGGCGGTTAATATGAGGCACTACTAAAGAAACACTTTATTCAAAGATATTGCCCGCCATCAAGATTTCTAATCAACTCTTGGAGATCCATAATTTCAAACAAGAAGGCAATGAAACTACGTGTCAAACTTGGGACGAGATACAGCGATCTTCTTTATAAGTGCCGTACCAATGATCTAAATAACCGGTGAGAAGGTCAATATTTTCTACAAAGGAATAAATGTAACTACAAGACCGATCTTTGGACTATCAGGACATATACCAAACATGACTCCTACTACTAAAATTGAAGCCATTCAAAGAATGGCGGACCATTCTCAAAAATGGCACGGACGGTTGAAGTAAAATAAACCAAGGCGGAAGTTTCGTGAATTGCGGTGATCGCTAGTAAAATTGAAAGTCTCGATCGAGATATGTTGAAGGTCGAGAAAGCCGTTCATGCCATCCAAGTGGGTTGTGAAAGATGTGGAGGAGGACATCTTCGAAAATTGTCCTCATATGAATGAAGAGGATATTGAAGAAGCTAAGTATGGAGAAAATCGACCATTTTACGGTGATAATCGAAATAGTAATGGTTATCGTGGAAATTACAAGCGTGGGCCTTATGGAGAAAAGCCCAATCTTGAAGAAACAATTAATAAATTTACGGAAAATTCACCCAAAGACAAAAGGAGCAAGATGAGTGGTTGAAGGAATTCCGGAAAACAACGTGAAGCATTTCCAAACACGACTCAACTCTAAAAACCTTGAATCCATGGTGATAAGCTCGGTGAAAAGTAAGGAGAAATAACGATAAACACGAAGGATCTAAACCATCTATGAAATGTAAGGTAGTTTTCTGGATGGTAACTGAAGGTTCGAGCCGGTGATCTGGGTTTAGGGGCGATTTCGTCAGCGAGATCGAGTTACGCCGTAACATGCCTAATGAGTTACAGGCGTAACCTCGTGTTTAACAGGCGACAATGGGGTTGTGAAGAATATTGAGGAAAGTAACTCTAATGAATTGCTGTAGTAACCAAGAATCTCGATTCTGACGTGGCGGGATACATGGTGAGAAAAATTCCTCGACATGGACGAGTCGAGAAAAACTCGAGGAACTCTCCTTGACGATGAAGAAGAGCCACTTATCACTCACTAGTGTACTCTGTCATCATTCTTGATGAAGAAACCACAAGGGCATGGCCTACATGCAGCCCCTTCCACAGTATTGCAATGGAGGAGACAATGAAAGAAAGGAAGAATGGACATGCCTCATGAGCATGAAGACATAGTATTAAATTTGGTAATTTGGCCTTTAAAGATTGGTGCGCAATTCAATTTGGGGATGCCAAGATCAATCCAAATCTTCTTATGAAGCTAAAATTGATTCGCGGAGCACATTCGGAAGGAAGAAACTAATAAAGATATACTGCTGCGGATGAGCATTTAAGTGAAGCGACAACAGGAACTATGCGGTCATTCAGTGCGAAGTAAAATCTCTGGGAAATTTTAAGGCGTCATGCAACCCGTATGACGATGTGTGTAATGGTGGAAGCAACTCTGGAAGATTAGGAAAAGATGAATTCTTTTGGTCCTCAACCAATGATGAAGAGAGAACGAGTTTACCTTGGATGGACAACCTGGGGTTCGATATTGGGTAAAAATTAAGTATGGGCAGGTGGACATATTAACAAAAGATAAGATTTGGAAGGAATACATGGATCAAGAAGATTCGAACGACAAAAGTCTCAAGAACACGAGTAAAATAACAATTGACGATGGAATAGAGTGGGTGAGTAATGATAAAGAAGAATGCAAGCGCGTTCTAGTGGAGAATTTGCTCGATGAAGAATGGTTCAAGGGCACTGCTTCGATGTGATGATATCGAAGGGATGCTGGATTACCTTGAGTTGCAAGGAAATGAGGAGGTCACTAATCCCGATGGCGAAGCTACGAACAAAGAAGGTGCAAACTCACGGGATACCTACAAAAGACCACCTCAATTATAGTCAAAAATCGAATTCACTCGCTACCACCTAGGTCCGGAAGAGAATTTTGTAAAGTTGAAAAATCGAAACCATTGAATACCTCGAGCTGCCTCAAATGTTGCATGGATGAGACATAATTTGATGAAGGATATTGAAGAAGTAGACAAGCTCAGAGGCCCCATGCAGGAGCCATGTGACTCTGAGTCTAACAAAGACTCGTTAATAAAGAAAAGTGCTCTTTGGGAGACAACCCGAATTATCCCTTTCTTTGTTTTTATTTCCTTTACATTGGGCTTTGTGTTTTCTAACCATTTTGCGAGAGACAAACAAGTAATTCTGCTGTAGTTCTTTGATACGAGCGAGTTCAGGCGTAACTCATCTTGGTGATTCGCCGTAACCAACATTTAGCATTGAGAATTCTTGACGCATTACCAATTGCGGTAATACCATCTCGATTGGTTCGCCCGTAACTATTCCTTCACAACTCATACCAGGTTTTGCGATTCTGACGTAACTCTCTCATAGGATTCTGACGTAACCCTCTCTACTTTAATTTTTCATTTTAAAACACAATAACCTTGTATTAGTTTTTAAATGAACTTTGTGGGTGTGTTCCAGCAAACCCTCACGAGACTTCACTCGTCCACTTGGGACACCAAGTAGTTTAAAGGCTTGTTGCATTAGCTAAATGCAACCGTGATTCCTGATGAGTTAAGTTTGTTTTCATTTTTTTCTTTTAGAATTATGCTTGTCGGTATTGTGATTTGAGGGATTGAAGTTTGTTCATGGCTTAAGCGAAGGCACGATTCTTTCTCGTGGGCCATCTTCTTTTGGAGAAAATTTTAGGGAAGTTCTCGCTCTAATTATACCTTTCTCTTCACCTTTATTTTAATACCTAGTACAAAGGGACTTTGTACAATTCAAGTGGGGGACGGGGTAGAATTATCTCTTGAACTTTATTTAGCCCTCATTTTTCTAGTTTATTTTGAAAAATTATGCCATTTTAAAATTTTGACATATTTTCGAACCTAACTAGATTAGACCTTAGCGAACACATACAACCCTTGACATTACATGGTGAGATTAGCCTTATCCGTTTCTAATATTTTACCCAAATCCACCAAATTATGAGTGTCTTGATAGCTTGTAAACTTTAGAACTTGGCCTTTGCATCATTTCGAGACCATAGGCGAGGTATTTTGAGTTAGCTCGATGTATTTGGACTTTTCGGTTTTAGAAAGCGTATTATAGGATTATCACCCAAACAGCCTACCATAGTGAGTCTATCGATTAGTCACCTTGACTTTTCGACCCCATGTGAAACCCTTTGTTGCACTCCCTTTAGTGCAAGATACCCTAGATACACCCCTCGAGCCATTCCTTTCATTTTGTCTACCCAATATATTGTTTAGTTACACTTACACCTTAGCCTACCTGTGGTCTTTATTTGTAATTGGGAAGTCATCATTTGCCTAAGTTCAAGGTTCGAGTGGAAAGGTTTGGAAATCACGCTTTCATCGACAACAATTATGAAGATCATTGAAGACCCCAGTTCCCATTGTTCATCTCAAGTGGGGGATGTTATGTTATTATGTTATGTTCAAAAAAATAGTTGATTGAGTTATGATATTGTAAAGTGCGATGTTATAAGCACTATAGTATGAGCTTTATTGTTTAGTATCGAGGAGGCCACCTCGGTCACATTAGAAGATTGGAGTTGGAGTTATACCAGCTGAAGTAGAAAAGGTAGTGTTCTCATCACGGCGTCTCTATTGACACATCTACCTTGCATTTCATGCTCCGGTCTCTAGACTTCTAAGCTTGAACTTTGGACGGATGACAGTGGTGATGACTTAGTTATAGATATAGACTACACCTTGCTTTTCATTTTACACCAATTATATACCCCATGTCTTATCCTACCCTTTAGTCATGAAGCGAGTCTAGGTGATCGGTGATGAGCAATCTTTGGTGTCTTGGCCATGGATTTGGTCATGTATCATTGATTTTATCCACTTCGCCGTGACATGTTAGTAATAATGAGTCACCCTTTAACCTTTGTCGTGTCTACCCATATTGCCTTGAGAATTGTTTAGCCCTTAACTCTAGTTGTGGAGATTTGTGTAACCGCCAAACTTATGATAGAATACATGCTATGGTATGCGATTGGTGATCACCCGAAATTGACACTTAGAATAGTTGAGAGATTTGAGTGTTTGTTCCCCTTTCGTGAGGTGTTCGGCTTTGTTTTATTCTAGCATAAGGGTTTTAAACTCATATTTTCAAGGTTTTGGGAGATATCTTTTAGGAATCTATCTAATAAGGTCTACTTGAGGCAAGTAGAGTTCAAGTGGGATATTTGATAACATCAAATAGTCACGAATATTAAGTGTCAATTTCCCAGATAATGATCGTTATTTATATCATTTATATGGATTTCGCTTGTTTTCCATTGTTTTCCACTTCGGGTAAATTCTGAGCATTGGAGCTAAAGAGACGCGAAATGGAAACATTACTAAAGATTTATCACGGTATGCTTATTTTGAAGAAGTTACTGGCGTAACTCATCTCTCACATTCTGCCGTAACTATTGCGTGACCAGTCCAACTTATCAAGAGGTTCTGGCGTAACTCTTCCCAAAGGTTCTGACGTAACTCCATTAGGTCAAAGAGGTTCCACGCCCGATACTTACGTAACTAATGCATCACTTATGGCGTAACCTAGTTTATTGAAGGCTGAGCGTAACCACTTATAAGGTTCTGCCGTAACTAGCTGAATCTAGTGTATTCTGAAGAAATAGAAGGTTCTGTAACTCCTCTATTAGTTCGTAGTAACCCGGACACAGCCTATAAATACCTCACGAATTCCGGCATTTCAAAGCATCCCATTCCACACAACACTGACGAGCGTGGGAAAAAGCTCAAGGCGGGTCTAGGAAGCAAGCGGGCTGTTTCAAGGAGAAGTCACACCATTACGATAAACTTTAGCGTTTACTATTTCTTTACTTTCAATTCATGTATTTTGTACCTTTGAATATTGAATTGATTTGCATGATAATATAGTGACTAAGCACCCTTTGGTGCTAGCCTAGTTATAATTCCTTAAATGTTTTGTTTCGTTTACCTTTACTTCCGTACAATTATTTCTAAGTGTATGCATGCATGGTTCTTTGGTAGTCACCCTTGGTTCGGTGGTTTTGATTGGCGATGAGGCCAATTGCCTAGATGATATGACCAAATGACCCTAGGTGAGCGGATGAGGCAGGGAAGGGTAAGATATGACCAATGACGACCCTTTCTACTTGTGCGATTTGACCAGCGATCACTATCGTTTGGTGAACTTAAGAATTAGGGGTGTAGTGTCTAAGTTCCTAACGATTGGGCACTCACTATTTAGAATCTAGCATGTGGCGGTACTTAATGACTCGGCAGGGGACCAGGAACAGGACTTATGATGATGCTTTGATTTCTCACAATGGTGGCATCTTTCTTGATAGGTTAGGCGAATTGACCAAATGTTGTCCTCTCAATTTGACCCCACCAAGTAATTGGAAGTAGGTAGATGTAGACATAACTAGCTAGGAGGATTAACTAGGTTAGCACCACTATTCTCTATTGATTTCCTTTACCATTTATTTGCTTTTACTTTATATTACGCATTAAGTAGTTTAATTAATTAAATACCTATCAAAACCATTAATATTCGTGACAATTAGACTTAGTAATTATCAAACACACATAGCTCTTGGGACGACCTCGGCTTTACCATTTACTACACTACATACGACCGGGTACACTACCGTTGGTGCATTAGGGTAGACCATAGGTATAGCGAGATACTATAAATATTAAGACATGGTCGATGAAACTGCATCACTTCACCATGTTGTCCTTGCAAATATAGCAGAATGCATGAATGATGTGTTTGCCAAAGTGTTTATTGGATGGTTGATGTTAGTATTGATGTTGGATAATAAGCGTGAAGAACCGCTGCATGTTCCCCTAAAATGATATTCAACGAAACCAAAGTTGTCATAACACATTCAAGCTGACATTGTTTACGATTTTGTCTTGATTTTGTAAAATCCGAAAGAATCTATTTCTCGGTTTAAATCATAGACTTGTAAAATCCGTGATGATGGAACCATCTTGGAGAAAGGAAAGTGTGTTTGGGATCGTATTTGATGTTGGCACTACGGTTTCTACTTCGAAGAAAGGATAAAAGGGTGTACTTCATGAATTGGATGTGTGTTTGGATATTCGTCATGGCAGTGTGGTTATTATATGGTTTAACGGGGTTATGTGCTTTTAACCATGGTCGAGATGAAACCATTATCAAAGTTCATTTAAATGTCAAAGAAGGCTAGATTTGCGTTGTTAACCAGAAGATGTGACAACGGCGTCAATTCAGTATTATTTATTTGAGGTTGAAGTGAAATATCACGGGCAAGTGTACTTAGTATCTGAAGGTATCGGGGATGGTTGGATGAAGATTCTTCATGATCCTTGTTCGAGCTTATTATCACAAACGAAGACTTGGAAATCTAGTTATTGTTGGGTGTCTTTTACCTTTTCTTTTACCACTTGGGGGAATTGGACTCTTACCACCACAAAATAACTATCACTTTAAGGAGTTACGTTGTAGTGCTCAGTGTCACATTCAATTGTGGATTTTCAAGAGGTGATGTACGTCTTATACTTGAGGGTTGGTTGGATGAAGAGTATAGAGTACTTAGAGATTCAATGGAGGATGAAGTCTCGGCACCGCCCTTTGTTACATATGTGCAAGCTTAAGTCACGAGTTCGGGTTGTTTTACTTGTGGTCAAATTCATCATATTGGGTTTTTCCATCATTGTCACTACAAAGAGCCTCTTGAATGATAATGGTGATTGATTACAAGTTTTGCCAAGAGATTGAAAAGGAGAGATTTATGACGTATGAACACAGCAGTTCATGCCTCGTACTCTAAAGAAAAGAAAAGTGTATGTTTCGGTTCGCTTTATCTTACGAAGAAGAAATCTTCTTATTATGACCATTCTCATCAACATGCTTCATGCTTTTCCATGTTCTTTCGATTATCAAGTGAACCGGCTACCGTTGATTGTTTTCTTATTCCACTTGCTTAACTATAATGACGATGGCGACATCATGTGCTAATTTGCGGGGAGAAGCGTGAATAGGCTACATTTGTTGAATATATTCACTTAGTCAATCAAGAATGGCAACTCCGTATGCAATTCTTGATGGGGAGAAGAAGTGTAATTCTTGCATGGTTGATTGATTTTTGAGAATAAATGGTCAAAGACTCCAAACTCGTAAGAACCGAGCTTCTTCTTATCGGGTCATCTTCACATGGAGTTTTCTACTAAGAGTCGTTGGTTAACATCTTCGCATCGGTGATTTGATTAATGACAAAGTGCTTCGATTCTGGTGATTTCCTTAATGAACATCTTTCTGTTCTTGTTTGATTGGGAGGATTTGAGTTAAGGGTTTGCTATTTCTATGTTAATGGGATTGCATTTGGTGAGTTGAAGATGTTGACTTTCAATTCCCCAATTGGACAATCTTGAAGAAGGTCAAGTCTGATCTGTTCTACACTTTTTGATCGTGTTAGAAGACTAAAGACAAGTTGCATTTAACAATCTAAAACTTCTTCTTAATCAAAACATTATCAAGCAGTTGTCGGTTTAGGGAGAGCACTAATTGGGGAGAGTGAAATGTAATTTAATCCCCAATTAGACTTGCTCATATTCTTGACAAGTTGATTCTCACAAAGATTAAAAGTGGTCTTCTAAAAAGATTTCAAGTATTTAGGTGATAAGATTTTCTTTGATTACGAAGTGTCAAAACTAGCAAGGGGAAGGAGACAAGCATCTAAGCGAGTAAACTTGATGAACTTAATACTTCTAAGTGATTGAAGTTATCCGGGAAGGCGAAGGTCATTACTGAGAGAAACTCAAGGTTTGACTCATGGCGCTTAGTGTTCTTATTCCAACTATGTGGGGAAGATATGGAAGAGTTAGTTTCGGTGATAAAGAGTTACACAAGTGTGTGATGATCTCGATGTTATCGCAATCATCGGGGAGAGAATTGTGTACATTGGGGCGCCAACGTGTCTCACTTGAGGGCTTAATCGGTGATTCGTAGATATAATCACTTATTCGGAGTTGACATCCGCATGATTGTCATCCATGAGATAATCGATGATTCGGCCCCTTATTCAATGTTATCGGTTGTCTCTCTTTGGGAATGTGTGCTTGGTCCTTGAGCTTCATACACGATCATCGGGGAAGAAAGCCATTGTTTACCACAAACATTGGGGAGATGTTTTCTCTTGGGCATGATGTGTATTCGGGAGAGTTCTTGGGTATTGGTGTACTTGGTTCTTGAGCTTCATACACAATCATCGAGACGAAAGATGTGAACAATGGGAGGTGTTCTTCATTACCCTCATGATGTGTATTCGGGAGAGTTCTTAAGCATTATACAAAGAGCCCGACCGCATCAATTCAACTACTTGGGGAATTGTTCTCTTGACACCTTTTGGAATGGATCGCTTGACGTCGATTGAAAAGAAATATGAGAAGATTATTTAAGTGTGGGATGAAATGTTGTTGTTCTTCTATTGGATGATATAACCCCGAGCGGAGAACCTCGATTATCGTTCTTAAATGGATCGTAGGATTTATGATAATGGTGTGCTTCTTCGTGCACTTTAGCTAAAAGGCAAGCTTGAAATAGAGCTTTGAATCGCTCATCTAATGGATTTTCGGTTGGGGGAAGCTGCCAAAGTCTCTCTTCTCAAAGGCTCATGTTCTATCTTCTATTCGGAGCCTAAGCTTTGGTGGTGAATGTTTAAGAGATGATGACTTCTATCTTCTACAACGGGTTGTTCGATATCCTTATCTCGTGTACTCGTGATCATGATCTTCTTATACTATATCATCTATTCTATACGTGGTATATATCTATCAAAAAGCAAAATACAAAAATTATAAAACCAACAAAAAGCCATAAAAATCGAGAAAATTTGAAAAGACCAAAAATATTGTTTTTCAAAGACATGTCTTCACGTATCGATAACATCTGCGGTCTTAGAAATGTCATTCAACAATGGCACGAGACCATAGATGAAGTTCGAAGCGAAGGTGTAAATATTTCTTTTCATAACATGTCACAAACTATGGCTTGCATTATTTGATTGTAACCAGCAGCTTAACCATGGTTTGCTATTATTTGAGATAGCAACCCGCTTTTTCAAGAAAGGAAAGTGTTGTGCTAAACCAATTTTCAAATATTTGAGCACTTATCCTATAAACAAAATGAGGAAAGTATGTCAAGGAATTTGTTGTTCCTACTCAAATGTTTTTCCGTCTAAAATTCTTCGAAAAATATTTGTTGTTTTCAAAATGGTGGTAAATGAGTTGCTTTAAAACAATCGATTGAGTTTTCATAAAATTTGCAAACTCAATCAATGACTTCAGTAGCTTTTAAACTTTTCGAAAATGAGTCATTGATTGGGGAGAATGTTTTCAAATTTACATCATCTAACGGGCTTTCTTAATTATCCTACGTGTTTAATTAAAAATTATATTTGCCTATGTCGAAGGACTAGGAATTTAGGATATGATTGTTAAGATTAGATGATTAAGAGATTGATGAACATATAATTCCCATGCCCTTATATGAACTGATTGATATGTTGGATTGACTTTAATTAGTCGATTGTTGTTTGGGTGATGTCGACCACCTTATATTTGTATGTGTGTTCACTAATGTATGCAGGTATATTGGTATATAAGAATGTTCCCGATCCGGATCTCACAATTGAAGATGATTGGATGCCGAAAGGAAATGGTAACTATATCTTTGGTTGACAAATGAAGAAACGGAGCTTAATTGGACTTCTATGGAGAGTTGGCATGAAAAAATGCAATGTAAGAGGTCTCACTGCATCAGCAGATGGTTTTCTTCATCGAAAATGAAGAAAGCGGAGCTTAATTTGACCTCAATTGGCATTAAAATGCAACGAAGAAGTCTCATTACATCAATGACGGTTTTCTTCCAAGCCCTATAGCAACAACGAAGATTCTCAACCACCTTACGTATCTTTATGCGAGGATAATAGTGTACCATTTCTTAAACAATTTTGAATAATATTGTTTTGAAAATGGAAAATATTGTTTTGAAAATAAATTGGACTTAATTTTAGAAATCACCGGACTTCATTCTATCAAAAGCTGAAGTCACTCAATCGTGACTACGGTCATCAATTGAGGGAGATTCATTTAAAATAAAATATTTTCAATCGATATTTCTTCATAAAAGGTCGGTTGTACAATAATAAGTGGTGATCTAAAGATTTAATGTTATGTCATGGTATGATTTTCTTTAAAACTCAAAGATCTTACAAAATGAAATTTTTTCTTTCTTGTTTGATTGTGAAATTGTTTTATTTTACTTAAAGATCTCTTAAAACTATCATACGACACTAACAATCTTTAATGTCTAAATCATTCCTATCTGTCATCTTTTAATATTAAATCTTGCCGTCTTTTCCCAAAATTTTGTAAATGATTTAAATCAATGGGATCCAAAATCTCAATTGGTTTGAAATTTTGATCGAGGCGAGATCGTGATTTAAATCTCAAATCTGTTTTAGTCCTTTAAAGGCACTCCCGCCTCCATGTGCCAAACGATTTCAATATATGATGCACATGATTGAGGAGGAGCATTTATTCAAAAACAAGATGAGTATTTAAACAAGGCCACATTTTCTCCATATTTTCTAAACCTTATTAAATCACTTGAGATCCAAAATCTCAAAGGGTTTGATATTTTGATCGGGGAGAATTTGTGATTTAACTATGAAATTTGATAAAGATGATTGTTTTGATTCAAAGTGCAAGTTCTCTCTAATATGTGCCAAACTCTTTCGTATATCGATGCACATATTGAGGGGGCGAATAGTTTCTATTGGCAATCGTGAAAATACTTCAAAACCTCTTGCCTCTATGTGATAAAATGATTTAAAATATCCTCTGAACATATTGAGGGGAGAATTTAGCAAAGAAAATCAAAGGCTTTTCTAAGGAAATTGTGATCAAAGAAATTATTTCAAAGAACTCTTGCTCCATGTGCTAAACAATTTCTAATCATATGCACATGTTGAGGGGAGCATTTCTAAATGATCAAAAACAATTAAGGTACAAAATGTTTTGATTTTATATCATAAGTACATTGATTGATTTTCCAAATGATTTTTCAATTGGTTTCATGAAGGAAAGAACAATACCAAAAGACCGACCAATTTACTTTATGCATGGTGTTATAAGGATGGTTAGGTTAGGTATTCGTTCCCACGATCCCTTGAGAAGGAGGGATCTACCGAGGACAATCCACTAGATAGTGTAGAGTCCTTAGGTATATTGAAAAAGGAGAAAGTGAGAAATGGGAAGAGTGCGGATGAGGCGAGCTAGTCTTGGAATAAACCCAACAAGGTTCTAGTAATGAAGTCTCGGTAAGCTTGAAGGGTTGAAGAATGAAAAGAATTGAATGTGAAAGGGTGAAAAGAAGTAGCCTCAATAATTCAACCTTAGGCGAAACCGGGTTCAATACATATACTCTTGGTGGTTACTAAGGTAACAACTGGTATTGAAGACAATACGTCATGGACCCAAATGACGCGCACTAAATTTCCCAAACTACTCAAGTTTCTCTTAAATGGGCTTGTTTCATTCTCACGGGGAACCCACATAATCTATCGACTTTCTCTTAGAGTTGTTGATATTGAAGAAGGAGACCTCTCCTAGTCTCGGCATAGGAAACAAAATGCACAATTGAGTCTAGAGCCAAGAGATCATCCACAATATCTCATTAGGACACAAAATTAATGAAGACTTCTTTGTTTCACACAATGTGGAAAGTAAGTATATATTTAGAGTCCCACGCATTATCCTTGTGGTATTGCAGAACATCAAGTGATATGTAAATATTCACGATGAAGATAAATCCTTCTAGAGCCAACATCAAACAAGCTCTTGGTGGGTGACATGTGAGATCTTCTCTAAAGATCAAACTTGTGACAAGCGGATAGAAAGCGATGGGGAGATTCAATCTTGAATCAACCTTGGTCCGAGAATGGAATTGCGAATACTTTTTGAAAAAGCGTTCGATGTGCAAATCTTCTTTTCTAGCACATCGAATGTGTATTCATGATTTCAAACACAAAAGTATCTACGATTGTAAAAATACTTTTGGAAAAACCGTTCGATGTGCGAATCTCTTCTTTTATCTAGCACATCGAATGTGTACTCTTTTCAAATACAAAAAGTATTTTTGATTGAAAATTGATCTTTCTCATAAAACCTTCGTTGTATTGCAAAACTCTTTCTTCAAGCAATACGCGATTGTTTTCAAATCAATTTTTCATTAATCGGTGAATTTCAATTTCTTGGTTCACTCACTCCGTGTTGTCTTCTTTGAGACGTTCCGGTTTGAGAACGGCTAGGCACCGCGAAACCTCGTCAAGGAGATTCTTAGGAATCCTACCGATCAGCGTGCTTGTCTTGATCAGCGGGAACCGTGGGGCGTGTACCTCAATTCAACGAAAGTGATCAAAGACACTTCGTGTGTTTTATTCTAGCTCGTTGTTTGCGGTACATTTGACGGTTGCGGTGATCGTAATTGAGAGTCAATCAAAGCCGCATGCTCATGTAATCCACACTTAATTGAAGAAATCATGGTGGTGCATATCTACATAACTTTGGTTCGGATATTTTTATACTATGCTTGCTTCACTTCTGCAAATATCATGAACCGATAAAGCTTCCGCTACTACGATGGAAAGATGTCATGATTCAAAAGGGTGAGCATGTCGGTCCAAAAGTCACAACATCACATGAAGGCAACACAACTATGGATGATCCAGAGATTTGTTGTGGTGATGATCTCAAAAGCTCGAAGATTATCAAAGATGTGGATTAGTTAAAGGCCTCCACTAAAGTACAAATCGGTCACGGACTTTGAAGAATCGCTACAAATGCACAAAGATTGCGGAACTTGAAGAATTGAAGTCTACGAGCTCAAGAACTAATGTCAAGAATAGAATGCTAGGATGCAAAATGTATTTCATGGGGTGACCTCCCTTAGGGGGAGATTGTTAGGAATTGGAAATTCCATGATAAAGTGTCGGTCACCCCAATTATAGTCTAGCATAAGTTAGCTCGTAGACTTGTCGTTAGTTACGTTATTTAGTAGTTAATTAGTTATGTTAGTGCAAATATTACGATATTTAATCTATACAGTCTCGTTTGTTTTGATTGATGACAAACACGTAACTTGTAATACATAACGTAAAATGTACAAGTTACTTGTAATTACATATGTCTCAACATACATTCAACACCTCTCGATGTCTCAAGTCCTCGTATGTTACAACACAGGTTCGTACATGGTTGTTATGTGGCATTATGATCAAACCCATTAACAAATCATTTAGAATGTTTAAAATACGTTTAGAGTCACTAAGTATTTTAATAGGTTAACCATTCTATTTCGAACCTCATTTTACATTTTGCATTCACAAATATTTTATACAAATACATCTTTTGTAAAATGTCTAACAAATATATACTTTTATTTGTACAAGTAAACTAACTATAATATTCATACAACTACTAAAGTTTATTTAGACTTGACAAAATATATTTTATTTTGACAAGCACTCAACTAGATATTTTATTTTACAAAATGTTACTTACATTTTATTTACAAGTAACTTACCTTTTTAATAAGTATATACATTTGTTTAAATGTATTTTTCATAAAAAGAAAAACACTCTTTTATTACCTCATGCATAGTGTCATCTAAATCTTTAAAAGATTTTGGAAAGATTTTGGAAGATATTCTAAGATATCAAATCTAATAAATTATTATATTTTTGATTACCACTTTTGGTTATAAATACCATCCCATGGTTTTCTCATATCTTCATCCCTTCCAACATACATTCTCTCTAACATTCTTTCATCACTTAGATCTATAGATAAACATGTACTAGCATACATCAATCACCCTCACCATCACATGATCATAATGCTTCTAACATTCATCTTTGTTGTAAGCATATTTTACATTTTGATCAACCAAGGAAAGTTTAGAGATCTAGCCATCCTCATTCACTAAAGTATATCAACATATGAAGATTCAAGATCTCTTGATATCCTCATTGATTGAAGACTTCTTATTTAAGAAGATCATTTAGATTAGTCATTCATATCCATTAGACATTTATGTCACGGATCATCATTGTAAACATTATTGCATCATCACAACACTTTCACCAAACTAGATTAGATGGGTTATGTGTTTGAACCATAAAACACAAGGTTTGTTATGTTGGGCTATAAAACATAACGGGAGTGGTTGTACCCGAAAAGAACTCGACATCTAGCTTAGTGTCGGAAATATTGTATAGGCGACGTTAGGTTGGTTCTACCTCGAACTAGAACCCGGTATTTAGCTTTGTACGGGAAAAGTGTAAGCGACGATTGTAAGATTTTCTCCGCCAAGAAGGGAGCTTGTTGATTTAGTGAAGTAACTCTCGAGTTGGGTACTCGGGGAGTGGAGTAGGCGGAGGAGATCCGTGTGGAACCACTATAAATCCTCGTGTTCGGTTTGCACTTTCCTTTCTTTATCTCTTTACTTTTATAATTGCTTGTGATGTGGTTTGATGTTTATGCTTGTGTGACAACTTGGTTTACTATGTTTTATATTAGTCACAAACAATAATTGGTACTTTCATATTATAACAAGCTTCATAAACGATTTGATACAAAAGATCTAACGTTTTTAACAGAACGTATTTACCCCCACCTCTACGTTTTCACAATTGGTACAGAGCCTCGTAGCTCTTATTTTCAAAACAAATGGTTTTAAAATGGAGCACGATCCATGTATCAAATTACCATTGAGCGAAATATAATATGAAAAATGTTTTGCTAATTATACTTAGAAATTTTGTTGTTAAATGTTTAGATAAGCCACATTAGTAAAAATAATAAACAAAATATGTATTATATTTTTCTATCAAATCTAGTAAGTCCTATACTTTTTCACTATGAGTAAGTACATTTTTCAACTTTTCATGAAGACCACGGATTGGGCGGAACCAAAAAGGGCTCCTTCCTTGTAAATTTTTGGTTCCTTAGTCTCGCACAAGACGCAGATTTTTGCCAACTTAAAAATTCATAACTTATTAACAGTAAGTCCGTGAGTCGAGCCACCTATCATTTTAAAGGGAATTGAGTCTACTTTCATTTAAAACTACTCTCATGACCTAAGTCTAATTTTAAATAAGTGAAATAGACCAAATACTACGAGTATGTCCAAGATATTAAGTTTCACTTTAACATAAAAACTCAAAATTTTGAGTCAAGCAATTTAAGATGGTATTCTTAGAACATTGATATAATTTATTTTGAAACTAAATAATTATGTAATATGTTTAAAGAAAACTAATCAAGCTTGGTAACATCATCACATTTAAACGATAAATGACGAAAAGTGTTTTTCTTGTTATGCTATGCTAAATGACCACTTGTTTATGTTGTTTGCATATATGTTGCTTGCTTATTTTCAAATTGTTGTTTACACTTTTTTGTTTTCATAATATAAGTGTTAATCTTGCCATGCTATTTATTCGCTTGCTTGACGATTTCTTGTTTATGCACAATAGGACATTTGCTAGATTTTATGCACTTAGTTGGAAAATTGTTTTACCATCACTTATAGACTTAGATCATTTTCTTTGCATAGGTTATACTAACATCTTGCATAACTTATGAAATGTCATGACTCGCTTAGCAATGAGTACTAAGTAAATTAGTCAAGTACTTTGAAAAATGGAGGTTTTAAGAGAGTGTTTGGTACAAGGACAAAAACAATGTTGTATGATGTAATTTATTTGTTTTACTTTGTAGGATGATAATATGACTTAAAACAATGTTGTATGCTAACCGGTTTATGCGGTGGATAGCACAAGTGTGTTATCAAATTTTACCCATTTTACTTTTATGTGAAAATCGTTAGCCCTTGGTCAAAGTCTATGCTCCACTATGTTTGTATATGTATTATCTACTTTTCCTAACTAGAAGTAATTAATGTCACATGTTTTAAGCAAAATTTGGGTTTGGAAAACTCCCAACACCTAAAACATGGGTGCGTGAACTTTTACGGTGTCTGGATCGAGCGGCACCAAAATGTTGGTACCGTCATTATGCATTTTGGTACCGCCATACACATGACAGGCGGACCAGCGGCACCAATTTAAGGGTTCCGCTGTGTAAAGAAATGGTGCGGTGGATCCCTCGGTAAGTTGTTGAATTTTACTAAATCGCAATCTAATTTACAAATCTCGTTTCTAGGATACTTGTTAATGCATATCTTTCATATCTCACTCAACACATCCTCGGTGGATTAACTTAGGATGTTTGACATGATCTTAGACACTTCCATCTCATTAGAAACTACCATCTTTGTATGGATTAACATCAATAAAACACATCTCCGTGAATCCTTAGCTCCATAAATCGACACATTCAGGATGGTCATTTTCACACCTACATTGTTACTTTTCCTTAAGCTTAGCATTTCTTAAAGCAAAGTCAAAATGACTAAATCCTCAACCTCAAATAAACCACTAGGATTAGCATTCGATCTTGTTGCTTCATTAAACTTGAACTCTTCATCCTCGGACTCGTTACCTCTCAACATCTCATCACCCATTCAAGATGTGAACTTTCTAAACTTAAGTACTCCAACTCCACCACCAAAATCACCCATCATTATGACTACTTCACAACCATCCAAAACACCTTCACAACCAAAGTCTCCAAAACTTGTACTTTGTGCAACACCACCAACATCTCCTCACCCGTTTGCGGATGACTTACCGAGACTAACAAATCTGGACTCATTATTTGCAAAGATATCATACACAAGTCTAACATATGACTATAGATATTGTTTGGTATCCACATGTATTGCCTCACTTGGTTAACATGAAAATAATGTGTCATCCTTCAAGATGTGAAGTAATTACATCGAGTCATAACTCACACGTATGTTAAAGACATATTATCAAGTCTTGTTATCCTTGAGTTCAATCCAAGCTTTATAATCTCAACAAATTAGGATTGACAACTTAAGTATTTCATCCGAAATATTCAAGTACATGTGACTTACGATTGTAGTCATTAAAAGTCATATCCAAAAATCAACACCCAAGTATTTTAACAACACATGTTGAAAACTAATCCTAAAATGAATGAAACACTTATCCAAAACAAACAACCCAATGTGCCACTTATCCTCTTTGACACCTACTATCCTCTTCCATCTTTTGGCACCATTAAGCGTGTTGCTCATGAACTTCCAAGAGCATCCTTTAAACCAAGCGTGCCCTTTCAAGGTAAACCTATACCTCAGCCCCTAAGCTTCATAGACATGACCAAAAATTCAAGCACTTCACCCACTAGTTGTAGCAACCAATGAACCATAAAATTAGTATCCGTACTTTTTTTGTTCAACATCTATGGACAAATAATCAACCTAAGTACTCCCATAGCACAACAAACCCCTACATCACCACATCCTTATTTAGACACACTAGAAGACCTACCACCTAGATCAACCAATCCACCATCCTTACCATCATTTGAATTGCCGAGTGTATTGCTCAAAAAGCCCTTGTGTCCAACACTTGTCTTGAATCAAATGCGTTTGAACAAACTCAACCATCCTTTCCCACATATAAGGACTTAGATAATTCATTCTTGCTAGAACCTCAACTATCAAATAAGCATGGTGCTCTTGGTAATTGTTGTCAATTTCCACTAGGTATAAGTAGTACTACCTTCACAAATTATCAAAGTATTAGTAATACTTTGTCGTTAAACTTTTGCATAAATTTCGTTAAACCTCAAATCAACCTTTCAACAACATATGTTAAAATGCAATCTCAAAGCCAACATCATACACCCCAAGCAACAATGACTCTTGAGGAGTATACATAAGAAACTCGAGTGAATTCCTCTTATCATCATCTAGTGAATATAATCTTGAGACCAAGTTTATTTAGATGGGACTATCCGATTCAAACACTTTGGCTTCATATCTTCATTTAGGAAAACATGATGTTTTGAAAACATTATGCCTATGAAATCATGCGTTAAGTATTTATCTTGTTAAAAGGATATTGTATATCCTATGCATTATTCTCTCCTTGCGACATAAATGGTTGTGTTACAAGAGATTTCATTACACCTCATTGGCTAAATGATCTTGAAACGAACATCTACAAGTTCTATGAACTAAGCGTATCCAATTCATCTTGTCATACTTATTTTCATAAGCATGATAACTTTATCCCATGCGATAATCTCATTTGTTGAAAGATACTATTTGTATCCATTTCCTTTCAAGCGTACATCATAACCTAACCTTGCTCAAACCTTGTGCACATCCAATGTTAAAACTACACATCTCTAGAACATACACATGATCTATTGAAGTTAGTAACCTTATTTAGATTCTTGTCAAATAAAGTTCGAAAGAGCTTTCTTGAGAACATTCTTGATTCCATTCCCTAGTCTTAGATAATCAAATCACTTTTATAGTATACACTTCAACGTAAAAGATGTCATCCATTAGATCATACAATTAGCTATGTAATTTGAACAACCTTAGATTCCAAACACAAGATTAAAACATATTGTTTATCAACACACCATTGTTAAAATTCATGTGTATAACATGACATCTTCATCACCTATATTGCATATTAGTTGCGTCACATTAAGCCAAGTATTGGTAAACTATCATCTTTATGCAATTTAATAGGCAAAAGTAGGAGTTCCCATCTTTCTAACATGAGAATGACTCTTGGAGAACCTATTGCACTAGAAACTCAATTTGACCTAACGGTTGAATTGCTTCACGGAGAGAAGTTGGGTATGCGGAATCACCGTAAAATGGTCGTGTTTAGCCTTAATTGAGCACCGCTAATAATAATCTCATATTCATTCTCCAACTTGAAAATTGCATTTTCCTATACTTGCCTAAAGTAAGTGTTAAAACATTGATAGTTTGCACGGCCTTAGGAATACTAATCAAACAAGTAGTATATATGACTTTTCTTTTAAAACCACTTGCATTGCACTTACATGTGTTGATTACATGTTCTTGTTTGATCGATAAGTTGATTTGACATTATCTTAGTGTTTGATAACTAGTCAAATGTGTAAACCTTAGCACGGTTTTATCTTTATAATACTTTATTCTTGTTTCATGCTACTAAGCGTTTAAACCTAAACTTTATTTGCATGATACTTACTTTGAATTATTTTAGCATGATTAACATGTTAATATGCCATTTTGATACGTGATAATTTTGATATGATATATTTGTGTTTGAAAGTTATTAGTTGGCATTCATTACATCTATGTGTAGTACGATCCAAATGATACATGCTCCAAGTTGTTATGTCTTAAACATGGCTTGCATAAATCTTTCATCTTGTTTCTTTTGCTTCTTGTCACACTATTTGTTTGCTACGTGTGCACATATAATCTGTCAAAGTGCTTTTGGCATGACAAACTTTTAGAAGCCTTTTTATCTTACAAATTAATCACATAGATTATTGTATATCCAAGTATGCTTAAGTGTCTAAGTCTAACGACAAAACAATCTCATAAATGAAATGTCTTGAATAAAGTCGTATTCTTGCATAATATGATTGTTTTGATGCTATCTTGTGTGATGATTTCTTGTCTACTAAGTGCAATGTGTTGTTTTTGCTTATATAATATGTTATCATTTAATTTCTATCATGTTAACATCTTTTGTCACTAACAAATTTGTTTTGTAGGTTGATAACAAATTATTTGTTATCTCACTTGGTTCTAACTTTTATATGCTCATTTTGCATAATTCCCTTTATTGCTACGTAGATTAGTACTATGCTTTATGGGACCCCTACACTTGCATATAGTTTAAAAGCATATAGAATTAAGTTCTAGAGGTTGGCTTTGCATTTTGTCTTTCAACCGACCTCTTTCCAAATCTCATTTTGCTTCGCTTTCCAAAATCATCTCCATCATTATTTAGTTATAACAATACTCTAATCCTCTTCACTTCCTATTAGGAAACCACATGCCTCATCATACTATCATCTCGTATTAATCGAGAAGAGGTGCGTGACTTTAAGGATGAAGTTCATTGTATGCTAACCATCATTCAAAAAACATCACTAAGCTCACCTCTTTCGTTAACTTAGAATAACCTCCTAAACTCTTTGTTGTCATTCCTTATTTGATACATTACACATTATGTTGGATGTCCACCAATTAAGGGAGAAATCCATTCACATAATTGTCTTTTATCAAAATTTATGTCTCTTAGACTCTAAAATACCAACACATAGGTAAACACCACTTAGCTAAAACCGGTTCACGAAACCACAACTAGTTCAACTTTTTAACTTTTATCACAAGTTTGCACCAATACCTCATCAAGTGAAAACGCATCATGTGTTTTACAAATGTCTTCATCTCCACATATAGGATTTTCCTTAAACTAGCATCTTACAACTTCACTATCTAGAACACCATCATAGGATCTTATCCTTTTCCGCATATCATGCATGTCATTGTCGATTACAAACGATATATTAATCAAAACGCCATTCCCAACACCTTTTCAACACGTTGGTCTATCCAACTCTCAAATGATGTCATCCTCATATAGGTACTCATTATTATTATTAGTATTTTCATATTGTTTTCACTTCTTTTCAATGTGATAATCATCCATGATGGTCAAAACCATGCTAATACTACCTTTCCCATTGTTACCTAGAATAGGTCATATTTATAATTCGTGTCAATCAATGAGCGAATTTATCTTCATATTATCACTTTTATATTTTTGGTATCTTCATTATAATATTCTTAGCTAGAGCATTATTGATCACTCTTGGGTTTGAAGCATGAGAACTTGCTCAAAACAATAAGTTGTTAGCATCAATAAATCATTCAAATCATAACCCTTATGCATCATTGAAATGCAATGTCCATTCATATTTTTTCCTCTAGCTTTGGTCACTTGACATGACGAAAGGATTGCATGAATTCATATTTTATACTTGCTATACATACGAGTTTCTAACTCCTTAATAGCTTCCTACCTAATCACCACCACCTTCCATCACCACTTTCACTAATCATCACCACCATGGATTAGCGAAAACTTACTTTTGTAAATCTCAATCATCTACCATCACCACATGAATCCTACTAGTAAACCGAGCACCAACACTAGCACCACTAGTGGCAACCGTGGAGACTCCATATCTTCTTTCTAGGAACTATTTTGTAGGCTTTTATCATATTATATTCTCACTTTTCTTATGATTGTAATTAGGAGACTACACTTCATGAGATCTTTGATTATATCATTTATCACATATATACATCTTATTTTTCTTAGGGAAAAAGATGAAATATATTGCACTAATGTTTTTCATTGTAGGTTCATCATCATATACACTCGATTGTATATAACTTACTCATCTAAGGATGAAGTTTACATCAATTTTTTTATTTTTATTTTAGGTGCTTCTTGACACCCTCGAACAAGGAGGAATATCCTTTAAGCACTCATATTGCATCGTCTATACACTTGTTTGTATATGACATATTTGTCTAAAGACAAAGCTTGTATTATACTAATATTTATTTTGAAGGTTCATCTTGACGACCTAGAGCAAGGGAGCTTCCGTCAAGAAATTCTTGAATGCATCTTATACACTTTGTTGTATATCACTTACTCGTCAATGACGAATATAGTTTTGCACTAATATTTGTTTTTAGGTTTTTAATCATACCGACGCCTCAAACAAGGAGGAGCAACCATCATGGGGAGCATGCACGCATTTAGCATCATTCTCACTTTTCAACAAGCATTTTGCTTGATAAAAGTGGAGAAAATAGGCTAACATTGCTATGCCTTTTCTTTTCATATATTTCTCATAATTTTTGTTGCATAAAACTAACCTTGATGTAGGTTAAGCCTCTTTATTTGATCCATGGATCCGCTACCAAACAAGGGACGGATTAAGTAGGCGATTTAACTTCACTAGGGATGATGCAAGCTCGCGTTTTAAGGAGAAATTAAGTTAAACTCAAGGACACGCCCTTTTTGTTTCGACAAAGGGGAGAAAGTGTAAACGGAGAAGGTAATGTAAGGTAGTAAGGATACAAGTAACTTTTACATTTTACTTTCTATTACGTTTACATATCTTTGTCATCATCAAAAGGGGGAGATTGTTAGTGCAAATATTACGATATTTAATCTATACAGTCTCGTTTGTTTTGATTGATGACAAACACGTAACTTGTAATACATAACGTAAAATGTACAAGTTATTTGTAATTACATTTGTCTCAACATACATTCAACACCTCTCGATGTCTCAAGTCCTCGTATGTTACAACACAGGTTCGTACATGTTTGTTATGTGGCATTATGATCAAACCCATTAACAAATCATTTAGAATGTTTAAAATACGTTTAGAGTCACTAAGTATTTTAATAGGTTAACCATTCTATTCGAACCTCATTTTACATTTGCATTCACAAGTATTTTATACAAATACATCTTTTGTAAAATGTCTAACAAATATATATTTTATTTGTACAAGTAAACTAACTATAATATTCATACAAGTACTAAAGTTTTTTTACACTTGACAAAATATATTTTATTTTGACAAGCACTCAACTAGATATTTTATTTTACAAAAGGTTACTTACATTTTATTTACAAGTAACTTACCTTTTTAATAAGTATATACATTTGTTTAAATGTATTTTTCATAAAAAGGAAAACACTCTTTTATTACCTCATGCATAGTGTCATCTAAATCTTTAAAAGATTTTGGAAAGATTTTCTAAGATATCAAATCTAATAAATTATTATATTTTGATTACCACTTTTGGTTATAAATACCATCCCATGGTTTTCTCATATCTTCATCCTTCCAACATACATTCTCTAACATTCTTTCATCACTTAGATCTATAGATAAACATGTAGTAGCATACATCAATCACCTCACCATCACATGATCATAATGCTTCTAACATTCATCTTTGTTGTAAGCATATTTTACATTTGATCAACCAAGGAAAGTTTAGAGATCTAGCCATCCTCATTCACCAAAGCATATCAACATATGAAGATTCAAGATCTCTTGATATCCTCATTGATTGAAGACTTCTTATTTAAGAAGATCATTTAGATTAGTCATTCATATCCATTAGACATTTATGTCATGGATCATCATTGTAAACATTATTGCATCATCACAACACTTTCACCAAACTAGATTAGATGGGTTATGTGTTTGAACCATAAAACACAAGGTTTGTTATGTTGGGCCATAAAACATAACGGAGTGGTTGTGCCGAAAAGTACTCGACATCTAGCTTAGTGTCGGAAATATTGTATAAGCGACGTTAGGTTGGTTCTACCTCGAACTAGAACCCGGTATTTAGCTTTGTACCTAGGGAAAAATGTAGCTGACGATTGTAAGGTTTTCTCCATGAGAAGGATCTTGTTGATTTAGTAAAGTAACTCTCGATTTGGGTACTCGGGGAGTGGAGTAGGGCGGAGAGGAGATCGTGACGAACCACTATAAATCCTCGTGTTCGATTTGCACTTTCCTTTCTTTATCTCTTTACTTTTATAATTGCTTGTGATGTGGTTTGATGTTTATGCTTGTGTGACAACTTGGTTTACTATGCTTTATATTAGTCACAAACAATAATTGGTACTTTCATATTATAACAAGCTTCATAAGCGATTTGATACAAAGATCTAACGTTTTTAAGCGATAGCGTATTCACCCCCCCTACGTTTTCACAAGTTAGTTTGTGGCGTAGTATAGTTTAGTGTTACATCGTGGAGGAAGGGCGGGTCTTTACCTTTGTATGCGATCCACGGTCAAGCGGGGAGGGCGTATAAGTTGTAGTATAAATACCCCTTCCATCCATGGAAGGGGTGGTGCTTTTCTCATAATCTAACCTTACAATTGTGAAGCAAGTCTCTACCAAGAAAACACCCTCTCATCTCTTTCTCTCTCAAATGGCTATCATGTATTTCCATCATCCAAGACCACCCGAATCATCAAACACAATAAATATTTACGATCCTATAGTATCAGGGAAGAAACGTTCTAGTTGCATAGTCATAATCACATTTGGTCCCTAAAGTTGACTGTTGGGTTAGATTTAACTAAGGTATGATATAAATGTGTATGGACTATTATAACCTCGAATAAATAACAGATATCAGACATTGACCTGAGCATTAAGGGTCAAGGGATAACCCATACTTTAGGCTATTGGCTACGAAAACTGCGTTACGGTGCAAGGAGACTTTATTTTTTGCAAAGTTTAAGGACCACTGGTGTATTTTAGTCATTTAAGAATAAGCGCGCGCACACATAGAAATATCAAATCTATATCACATTATAAGTATCAAATATTAATAATTATACGAGAATGAATTATTCAACCGATAACTCAACTAATCAATCAATCAAGGGAACAAGGAAAATGACTCACGAAGAGGAGTCAAGGGTTGATTGGGATAGTATTATAGGGAGTGGTATCCAAGTGGTTTGTGACTTTCTTAAGAAATGCTTGGTTAATTGATGATGATATTAAGTTCAAAATTGACAAACCCCTTAGCCCAAAGGTTGATGCTTTCAATGATGCTCACACAACTAATTAAGTGTAAATGTTATAGAATAACCATCAAGATTGAGAATAACATAAAAGATCTCCGTATGAAAGACAGGCAAGTAGGCAAACAAATCATTTTGTTTTCCTAAACTTGAGAAAACATAATTGGACTATAGATACAATTGAAGTTGCCTCGATAAATTTTGGTAGATACAACATATCTTGCTGTTTGTTTGAGGACGATTATCGTTAGTGTGGAAAACTAGAAGGGGGGGTTGAATAGTTTTGCCAATTAAAACTTCCTTTTAAACTATTTAGATCGACTTATGTCAATCTATTTGGGCGATGTGTATTGGATGTTGATAAACAAGCATATAAAAGTATGTAATGAAAAGATAAGAGTAAAAGCATAAAACACAACGCGAGTATTTATAGTGGTTCGCTACAAGGACACCTTCCTTGCCTACTCCACTCCCGAGTCACCTACTCGAGAGTTCGTAAACACTACACCAATCTCCTTATGGCGGAGAAGCCTTCACAATGTCGCCTACCCTTTTTCCGGTGCTAGGCTAACCACGGGTTCTTTCACGCAAGGTGAACACACCTACACACTGTGCACGTCGCCTACCCTTTATAAGGTACTAGGCTAAGTACCTAGTTCTTTCACACCAAGGTGAACCACACCTACACAACGTCGCCTACCCTTTATTAGGTACTAGGCTAAGCACCTAGTTTCATTGCAATGGAGGAACTACTACCCAACACTACACCAACGACTAATCCCAAAGGAGATCCACTACTTTACAACATCATCAAGGATATCAATATCCTTGGATCTAGTACTAGTCTATCTTGTACATCGAAACACACCATATCGAATGTACTTCTAAGGCACCTTCACTAATGCCTTTAACTAGATCTTCAAGACACCCTTCACTAATGTCTTGTGTCTTGACTTAAGGACCCTTCAATAATGCTTCAGTCTTGACTTCTAAGCACCTACCACAAGTGCTAATGATGTGAGCGATAGATACCCTTCACTAATATCTTCGTCTTGACACTTGAGACACCTTTCACAAATGTCTTCAACACTTCTTATGAAAGATAAACAATCATCAACAAGAAGACTTGATGGTCTTGATGATGAGGAAGCATGGCAACTCATGGACTTGAGCTTGCTCGGCTTCAAGGTGGTGATCTCGCCTTTAAGAGGAACCTAGAAGATCATACAAAACAAAACATCAAACATAGATCTCTTGGATTCGAGGTTAGAGAGTTTTCAACTCTAGGGAAAGTATGTTAGAAAGGGGTGAGAAACAATGATGAAATGGCTCACTATTTATAGAGGAAAAATACTACTATTCTCCGGATCCCACGGATCCCTTCCACGAGGATCGGTCTAGCGTAAAGCTAGGGATCCTTAGGGCTCCCCTTTACCCATGGGTATTTTGGTTATGGGTCATGGGTCATGGGTTGATCCATGGGTCTTTAGCTAGATACAATGTATCTCTTGAGTGCAATGCACCTAGTCACATGGGTATGGGTCAAAACCATAGGTTGTGAATATTATCCATATATGATATAAGCATGATGTCATGCAATGGGTTATGGGTCAAGCTCCATGGGTCATGGGCTTTGGGTTGTACCAACTACATTCAATGTATCGGCCTAATGGGTTATGATACTTAAGTTTCTACCCATTTATATTACCCAATATACTAAATACTAGTTATGTGTATATTTTACCCAAATATGTAAACACTAGTTGTTGTACATATGTAATATTAAATCATAAAGTCACTTATACTTGTTTTAGTGTTTTATGTGAAAATGTGAATATGTTAGAAACTATTAGTTCAAACCATTTACGTATTTTATTTGTTTCGTTAAAATGATTTTACGTTTGTTATCGACAAAACATTAGAAGATCTTAAAATATAAATAAGCGTTTTCTGGCTTATTTGTATTAACAATCTCCCCTTTTGTTGAAGACAAAACATAAAATTATTTTAAGAAAAGCTAAAATTAGTAAAAGTTTGAATTTATAGTTTTACTTTTTCTCCACCTTTTGTCGAAACAAAAGAGCTTTGAAGAAACTAACACATTGTTTTTAGAAAAAACATGTGAAAGAAAAAAAAATAGAGAGCAAGTAACGGGAAAGAATCTCGTCTTTACTCCCCCTTGACGAGTCCATCCCTATGTAAGGTCGTCAAGAGACTAATACTAAGCTAGTTTATTTGCAACTAAGTTTGCAAAAGATTTCGTCTATGTGACGAATGTGCTCCCCCTTGTTGATTGAAATTTTGCAAAGGCATGTCATGAAATGTAATCCTAATATTGCAAGTAATTTGCAATGTATTGCTTTGACACAAAGCTCCCCCTAGCTTTAGGATGTCAAAGTCTTCATGTGTAAATTGAATAACTACAAAACAAAGATTAGAAAACAAGTATAATGCACAATTTCCTGCAAATGTGATCCAAGTTAGTAGAAAATAGTTTTACGTATCACGGATCCCACGGTTCCTCTAGTAGGGATCCGTCTAGGCAAATTAAAGGGATCCGTCGGGCGATGAATAAATTCGACAAATGGTGGTATAACAAAAATGTTATCACCAAAGTGAGATATGAATTATACAACATAATCATATACTCGTAAATATAGCAAGTAGCTTGATGACGATAGTCTATATCCGGTCGCGGGCGCCAAAACCAATCTTGATAAGCCCAAAGACGGTGAGCTACTGATAAGCGTTTAGGCCCATGAAGGCCCAAATACGAATCTATTTACGGAATAGATATCGGATATCTCTTAATCAGGAGATAATCATTCCCAACCGACTTAGGCGGATACGCGAAGGTTGAGGAACCTGGAACCAACAAGGACTACGTGTGTATATAAAGGAATCACATCCTCGTTAAAGGTCACGATCTACAAAACCCTAACTCTCCTTTAACCCTAAACCGATTACTTACTCTCACACCGGAGGATAATCGTGGAGACAATCCCACGGTAAGCCTAACGGTGTTTCTCTCTCTTAGTGCGCGGGTCTCGAGCAACGATTCTCAATTGGTGCGAGGCCGAGCTCAAACAAGGAACGCCCAACTTTTGTATCAACAAGTGGCGCCATCATTGGGACCATTCACTAAGAACCAAGAACTAGAATGACTAAGCATGGAAGTCGGCGATCGCAAAGCAGACCTCACGGAAAAAAGACGCACATCGGATCAACTCCTAAGCGGACTTGGGACAACAGTAGCCGCTAAAAATCGTGGATCAAGCCGGGACTCGGTCTTCCTCCGGGTGGAACCGCTCGGGGACAACCAGTAACCACCACCACCACCAAAGACTAGAGATCCACTGCGCACTCCTTTTACTCCACTTCAATCGGTGCTAGAAGCTAACTTCACAAAAGCACCCGACGACCCGATAAGAACAAAGGCATATTGATGAAGCAGATACCCTGTTCTAGAAGGGGTCGTGCCGAATTAGAGCCAAGTAGTTTTGTCTCTCAAAACTACGAGCCTAGCTACTCTCATGCAAGAGGAAGAAAAGAAAGGTCGGTCGGAGCACTGCATGCTCGACTCGACTTTGGCCCGGAGTTTGAGACATCCCCAGCGTCGTCGGAAGGAGAAGTGCGGAGGGATAGTCGCCGACCCCGGTGTTCAGCGAGAATCGGAAGGAGAGTCGAGGAAGATGATACATCGACTCACGGCATGTGGAAGAAAGTGAGGAGGATGAAAGGCGCACCAATGTACACGCCGAGACTTGGTAGTCGCAGAGTCCAGGGACATACTTGGGCGACGATACTCCCAAGTAAAGTCCTTCAAGCAAAATTAGGGGCGGTCACGCCGCAAGCGCCGAAAGGAGGAAGATTCATCCTCGATAATTCCTCGGACAACGAGGATAGCGAGGCGGACACCGAAGTCCATAAGGAAATACGGGACCAAGAGGAGGAAGACATGTCTCCCATGGCGTCGCAGGAAGGTGGATGCGTTCACTAGGACGCATCGGTGATTTCTTAGAAAACAAGAAGAGGCGCATGCCTCGCTAATGTCAAAACCTATGGCGGAACGGTGACCACGCGATCACCTAAAATTTTCGAATCGGCCGCAACTATTGAGAGGCGGCCACAAGCAGGTGTGGTGCCATATGTTTAATTCCACACTAGTAGGAAGCGGCGGAATTGGTTCAATAAGCTTCACGTAGAAGCATCAATGGTTTTGAAGAATTGAGAAAGGGTTAGTCAAAATTTTACTCAACGGAAAAAGTGTGAAAACCCCATTGAACTCGCTAGGGTCAAAGCAGCGCAAAGGGAGTCCTGGCGTTTTATGGAGCGCTTCAAGGACAAATGTATGCAAGTTAAAGCATGTCCCGAAGTACTCAAAATTTCAGGGTTTATGAATGGGATCAGCAACCCAGAACTTATCAAAAGATTGAATGACAAGATTCCCCAATCCTTTGATGAGGTCATGAAACGCACACGGTCCTTCGTCCAAGGAGAAGCTGCTGCGGCGGATAGCAAGAAAAGCTATTCAAACTACCGGTCACAGGAACAACCGGGGAGACAATCCACGGACCGGAATAGTAACCGTAACAGGAACTATCGCAACCAAGGAAGTGGGCGCGATAACGACAAGTACACCCCACTGACTAAAACGCGGAGGAAATACTACGCAGCAGGGCGCAAACTTTCCAAGACCGCCACAAATGCGCACTCGGAGGATCGGGAGTGGGAGTGGATATTGTGACTACCACGCCTGAAGGGACACACCACTAACGAATGTGTCCAATGCGCTTGACTCATTGACAAAATGGTTAAAGGCGATTGGACCATTTGGTCAAAAATATCAAGGAGGAAAGGATAGACGCGAAGAGTGGAAACAAGAAGTAGACACCCAAGGAAAAGGTGACACCATCTATATGATACAATCATGGCGGCGGGTCATTAGGCGAAGGTCGGCCGAGTTTTCCGAGGAAGCGAAATCTCTTTCCCCGCCTTAATCGCGGACAATGCGGTGGTCGAACCACTCACCATTGAGATTAGTGCGGGTGGTCACGACATCCATCGCATGTATGTTGATGGTGGAGCATCGGCGGACATCATGTATGAGCACCGCTCAAGCGATTGCGGCTCGAAATCTGCGATCAATTAAGCCCGGTCGAGCGGGCGTTGATCGGTTTCTGGTGAAAGATATGGCCTATGGGAAAATACGATTACCGATCAAGATCGGAAGCGAAAAACACTCTGCGGCGGCTTGGATGGAATTTATGGTGATCAAATCTCCCTCATACAAGCGGCATTATCGGGAGACTGGGATATCGACTATGCGCAAGGCGGTTGCCATCAACGCCGCATGGGATGCTTAAATTCCCGTGGAAGGGGGCATTGTTACTCTTTACAATGCCACTGTATCACATAGAGAATGTAACACGATTACATGCGAAAGCGACACCGATCGAGCGTATGCAACCAAAGTTCCAAATCAAGGTTGCGATTCACCCGAATACCCGGGCAGAAATATCCATCGGAGGGTCAGCATCCGGACAACGGCAAAGCAGTAATGTGTGCGGCGCTCTTGCAAAAGAACTTGGACATTTTGCATGGGAGCCAAAACACATGACTGGGTACCACGCTCAATCACAGAGCATAAGCGAGAATCAGACAGGGTACTCACTGTCGCATGAGAAGTAAGCGCAATTAAGTTCCCGAGCATCGCAAGCAATCGCAGCAGTACCTGGCGGTGGATGCAGGAATTCTTCGGAAGTCTACCATGGTGGCTTTCTAACCCAAAGAATGGTCAAAAAAGCGACAGTAGTGGCGAATGTCGTGGACTTCACCGATCTTAATAAAGCATGTCCACAAGATCGCTACCCATTACAGAGATAGGCGGAAAATAGAGTCTACGTGCGGGTATCCATTGAAGTGTTTCCTCGATCGTATAAAGGATATCATCAAATCCAGATGGCTAAGGAGGATGAGGAAAAAAATTTTCACACGAGCCAAGGCGTCTCTTGTTACACAAAATGCCCTTTGGCTTGAAGAATCAGCGCCACTACGGTAAGTTAGTAGATAATGCTTTTTCGGCAATGGGCATAATCCGGAGGTCTATGTTGATGACACGGTCATAAAGAGCCATCTTTCAAGATGAGTTAGTGCGCGATATTGAGGAAGCGTTAAAAACTCTACGAGATCAATATGAAGCTAAATCCAAAAATGTACCTTGGGCCGAAGGTATGTTCTCGGATACCTAATAGAGCGGCCGGTATAAAACCATGTCGAGAGAAAAGACAAGGCTGTCATTGAACTTCCTTCACCACCACGCGTTGAAGGAGGTCCAATCTCAATGGAAAGCTAGTTGGTCTTAACGGGTTCCTCTCTAAGTTAGCGGACAAGTCTCTCCTCTCTTCAAAACACTCGAAGTGTATCAAAAGGAGATTTTCGGTGGACTACGGAGGCGGAAGAAGCCTTCACACAACTTAAACAACATTTGGAAAAGCTCCCTACACTTGTCGCACCCGACCGAGGGAAGAGTTAATTATGTATCTCCCATGGCCGATGGAGCGGTAGCAGTGCTACTAACAGATAGGGATTGGTACAAACCCATGTCTACTTTGTAGCAAGGCGCTCAAGAAGAGCAGAGATGAACTATAGCGCCATGGAAAAATTAGTTACGGCGTTAGTGTTTCTTCGCTAAGCAGCTACGCAGTATTTCCAAGCGCGCAATAGCGATAATCACGGACCAACCGATCAGCGGATCATCTCCAAACCTGACGCATCGGGCCGGTGCGAAGTGGAGTGTATTGCTGAGTGAGCACAACATCTCTTACGAGACCACGCACCGCAATCAAAGGGCCGATTCGCGGACTTCATCATCGAAAAGCCGGACACAGGAGATACCCACACCAAGTAGGGCGGAACGCATAATCCATGGGTCTTGTTTACAGATGGATCCTCATGCATTGATGGTTCGAGAGCAGGCCTCATTCTCACAAACCCGGAGGAATGGAATTCACTTACGCACCACGTTTTGAATTCTGACGACAAACAATGAGGCGAGAATATGAAGCTCTAATCATTGGACTAGGCAATGCAGCTCGGATGGGTGTCACGTAACCTAGAAGCAAATGTGGACACCGACTAGTAGCCAACCACGTGTTAGGCGAATCGTGGCTAAAGAAGAAAATATGATTCGGTATCTCGATAAGACTAAGACATCGATCAAAGGCTTTGATGATTCACCATCAAGCAAGTTCCTAGGGGAAAATCGCAAGCGGATGCACTAAGCAAGATCGCCTCGACAAGCTTTGCACACCTATCAAAGCAAGTGTTGGTGGAAACACTGAAAAGCAAATCAATATCGGAGATGGAAGTCTCCACAATAATAGAGGAGGAAGGTCCTACAAGGATGACACCGATTACGGAATTCCTAATCAAGGGAATGTTACCCCAAGAACAGAAGGAAGCTCGAAGGATACGGCGCCGCAGCGGAGATTCGAACGAAACAACATCTTGTGCCGCCGCTCCTTCCTACAACCATGGCTCCCGGTGTGGGCCCCCTACAAGCAAATTACGTGTTACGAAATCCATGAGGGTTCATGCGGCATGCACTCGGGACCACGGTCCATTGTGGCACGCGCCATGAGATCGAGGATACTGCGGCCAACCATGCACGCGATCGCGGGACTTAATAAGGAAGTGCAACGATTGCCAGTTCATAGACCTATCCCGCGCCAACCACAAACGACGAGCTAACCCCAATTACATCACCATGGCCATTCTACAAGTGGGGTATCGACATTGCGGGACCTTTTCGGTCGCGGCGGGAGGTTAAAATTCCTCGTAGTCGCTATAGACTACTTCACTAAGTGGATCGAAGCAAAGCGTGAGTGACAATCACGGGCAACCAAAGCGCTTTATGCGAGACGGTATTGTATGCCGCTTGGACGGTTGCTGGAAATCATCTCGAACAACGAAAAACAATTCGTGACAACCCTTTCAAAGGCGGTGCGAGAAGTTGAACATCAAAAGCACTTGTCGGTTAAACACCCACAAACCAACGGCCCTAGTGGAGCGTGCAAATCGAAGCTTAGGTGAAGGAATTGAGGCACGCCTAGACAAGCACAAAGGAAGGTGGGTGGAAGAGCTATCACATGTCTTATGGGCGCATCGCACCACAATCAAAACCGACAGAGACCTCCTTCTCTCTAGTCTACGGAATGAGTCCGTCATACCGGCCGAGATCGGCATGCCAACCATCCGCCGACTGCTGAAATTAATGTGGCAACCAATGATGACGAGACGGTCGACTTATACCTGCTAGAAGAAAAGCGGCGAATCTTGGCGACTATCTGGGAGGCAAAATCGAAGTCAAGGATGAAAGGATACTATGGCTAAAGTCACGCGATGTTTCATACGAGGACACTCCTTCTCTCTAGTCTACGGACGAGCCGTCATACCGGCCGAGATCGGCATGCCAACCATCCGCCTTGCTAAAATTAATGTGGCAACCAATGATGACGAGAGGCGATGTCGACTTAGACTGCTAGAAGAAAGGCGCGAATCTTGCGCAAGCTATCGGGAGGCAAAATCGAAGTCAGGATGAAAGGATACTATGACGCTAAAGTGCAGTGTTTCATTCGAGACCGAGGTGACTTTGTTTACCGGCCAATGATGCGAGCCATACGAAGACACGAGCAAGCTGGGACCAAAGTAGGAAGGACTCTACGAGGTTACTGAAGCACTAGGAACAGGCGCGTACAAGTTACGAGGCTTGGATGGTCGAGAACTGCCGCGCACATGGAACATCTGCAACCTCAAGAGGTGCTACCTATAGGAGTAGCTACGGCCCGGCGTACAAGCGCTCAGGAACTTTATTAAAGTACTCAATAAACATCTATGTATTTACTTTTTATTTCCTTAGTATAATGTCTTATTTGTTTCTCACAAACACTTGCAAGTATTAATAAAACGTCGCGGTTTCTAGCTAACTCCGTGACACATTTCAATTTGTTATTTCCATATATTGTATGTCTTAACAATTTTCTATTTCTTGTCTATATGGCGTGCATGCAATAAATAAACCCACGATGGTAAAATGATAAGTTAACCTACTAAAAAACTTGTTGAGTAAGAGGGTTGCAAACCCATCAACACCGGTCACGTATCCTTGTTAAACACCTTTTTCTCGAGATGTTGGAATAAGTTTGTGCGCATCCCGGCGGGTCGCAACATATCATATATGGTGCACGTTTAACAACTTAGGAACCAAAACACTTGATTCCTTAATGTGGTATTTATGATCTGTGCATATCATAACATACACGACTATGATAAAGTACTTAGAAATTATTTCGAGTATACTATGATCTTCATACATGATTATGGATGTCCTATATTATTCATACTGGCGTACACATTTGATTTTCAAGCAGCGAATACGTTTTACGCAAAGACAAATTGATAAGTATGTACATTACAAGTTGCAATACTACTACGCATACAATTAGCAAAAGGAGATTTTTATTAAGGACTACGTTATTACAAAGGATGTTCATGAGCATAAGATACTATATACTATTGGATCGCTCGATGAATGAAGTTCCTCCATGACTTGTAGCATCTACACTCGCTAAGCCTCTTCAACAAGTCCGAGTCTTGGCGGGACACGGTAGCAACACTCATCGGCACGCCATCGGATCTTGGAAGATGGTGCACCAACCCCGCACAAAATTGCTTTACCCTTAATACCTTCCATTTTAGCAAGTCGGTAGCATGCTTCCAATACCTCCTTCAAGGACATCTCTTTCTCCTAGCAAAGGGTTCGACGATGTCCTTAGGCGAGCAAAAGCAGCACTGCGGTGAGAGACATCGGGCTTCAAATAATAGTCGGTTGTGTACGCATCATCGAAGTCGATGGCGCTGGGGTCAAACCTTCCATCATACGGTTATAGGATAATCGTCGGCTCCATTTGGCAATCATGGGAAGCTCTAAAGTTTTCATCTTATTCATAGCGACAACGAGGTTATCATAAGATTGCACATCGTGCCACGGAACTTTTCGGTGGTACCTTCACAAGTTAGCCTCTGCAGTACGCCTCTATAGCCTCGATTTTCCTCTGCCAAGCGCGCATTGGACAACCCCACCAAATTTGTCCACTACCTCCTTGGACTCAAGAGTACTCGGTATGACAAGAGCCTTGAGACCATGGTCGATAAGCCACTGCGCTTCGAGATGGTAGACATTAGATGAGGATATAATTCCTCATCATACTCCAAAGTAAGCTTACGTAGCTTCATCTCTTGTGCCTCGAGCCTTGCTCACGATTGTACCAAAATCTTCCAAGCTACTTGATCAACGTGTCCTTATTCTTCTCCGGATCTTGTAGGGCCCGGAGAATCGAAGCCTTGTACCACTGACGACTACAGGCGCTCTTGGCTTATTGGCCATCAACGCCATTTCTCCTCGGCCTGTACTGCGCCTGCGCTCAAACTCTCTACCTCGACCTGGCACTAGCCAAGCTGCGCCTCTAGCAAAGAAATCTTCTCATCTTTTGAGCACCTTGGCTGCTTTCACCGTAATCACGTGCCGCCAGCTTCTCAGCTGTTGCGGCTTGGTGCGCGAAACTATGCCAACTCCTCAACCAATTGACCCGATGCAACCCCAGTGAGGCAAATCTTCATCTTTTTGGTGAATAGCTCGGACCATTGCAGGACTATCCTTGGGGAGACTCATGAACCTTTCGAACACCTGCTGGACGATGGCATTATCGGTTTCCCATACTCGGTTAGTGCGGAAAAAAAAAAAAAAAAAAAAAAAAAAAAACATCACAATATTACTTATTGTGGGCTAGCATTTATCGGCGAGACGGGTGCGATGATGCAACATCACTGGTGGATGATTCCACGGTAAGGATCACGGGCGTTTCTTCCTCGAAGAGCTCCCGCCATCCTCTCCGCGGGATCTTTGCGCTTTAACCTAGATTAGGTTCTTCTTCTTCTTCTTCTTCTTTCATAGGTTGCGCCACGACTATAGGTGGTGGCTGCGCTATGGGAGAAGGCACCTTGGGGCTCGGCACACTTTGTAGTGGCGTCGCTTCCACTGCGACAGAGGGCTAGTACTGTTCCCCCTATGTTCATCTCCGAGGTATGACTGCGGTGGCCGCTAGTATAGCTTCCTCTCCTTCTTTCGAGGGGCGTGTCCTGTCTTTACCTCAGCGGGCTTTGCTAGATGCACCATGGTAAATAGATCCATCTCTGCACAATGAAAGATAGCAAATAACACAAGTTATCTAATCTTGCGGAAAAAGATTACATTATTTACAAAAAGTGCGGAAGAATGAGTACCACCCAGCCATGGCGCCTAAGAAGATTGGTATCTCATCCGGCATACCAAAATAATTACGGTGATGCCCATATGCACCAAAATTCCTCAAGATAGGAACTAATAGGGATGCGGTTCGTTTATTAATTCCGCCTCATCGAACATATGATCCGGCGCGGGCACTCATCCCTCGCAACGTTCCCCGGTATAAAAGTCATAATGCCACGGGAAGCATGTGTCGTCTACCCGAGGAAAAGGACTCTCAATTTCTAGCGCATCTAGCTTCTCGATTATAACACTTCAGAAGTCTACGTGGCGCTTAGCAAATGATACCCACCCATATGACCATGGCGTGTGATAAAAACGGAATAGGTGGATGGTTGGGTTAACCGCCAACAAAGCGATTCACCTCAAAATTGGTAATTTTAGCCACACGATGCGGTCTGGTTGAGATAGGTGTAGCTCGTAATAATTTAAAACATCGCACAAAAATCGGGATAGGGCACGCGTTGATTTGCAATTCAAAAACCGTGTGTATACTCCTATTTTTCCCTTTAGGAAATCCATAATAGATGCCGCGCACCGGAACAACGGATCTGGCGTCGAGAGGTATAAAGTGTCTGAAGTGAATTCTTGAAGATCGCCTTTGGTGAGGTCGGAGGTGAAATCGGATAAGCTGTTTGACCATGGTATTACAAAGCGCAGCGTGGTTACCTTTCATCTGGTGTTTTCACGGGTTTGCGGCTTGAAGGTTGGTTAGCAATGGCGGATGAATGTTTTCTTGTGAAGCAAAGTGAAAATGACGCGATGGATTATAGATTTTCTCATCCACACGATGGTGACCGTGGACCCGCTAATACTCACTTTTGTATGCGAGATTGCTTGATGGGACACGGTGCGGTAACTTTCCCCGACTTACAGGCGCCCATTTTTAATCAATGTCTAGATACAATGTACGGTTGGTATATTTTTATGGCTTCTTGGCTCGCTTGAGTTTTGTTTCAATATCTACGGTTCTTAGTCTAGCATCCATGCGATTAGTCATTTGCGCATACTAGGTACTAGGGGACATGATGACATATAGTCTATATCCGGGTCACGGACCCGCCCAAAACCAATCTTGATAAGCCCGGCCGCGGTGAGCTACGCTGATAAGCGTTTAGGCCCGAGGCCCAAATCGAATCTATTTACGGAATAGATATCGGATATCTCTTAATCAAGGAGATAATCATTCCCAACCGACTTAGGCGGGATACACGAAGGTTGAGGAACACGGAACCAACAAGGACTCCGTGTGTAAATAAAGGAATCACATCCTCGTTAAAGGTGCGATCTACAAACCACTAACTCTCCTTTAACCTAAACCGATTACTTACTCACACCGGAGGATAATCGTGAGGAGACAATCCCACGGTAAGCTAACGGTGTTTTACATCTCTTAGTCAGGAGGTCTCAACAACGATTCTCAATTGAGTACGAGCGGAGCTCGAAACAAGGCACGCCCAACTTTTGTATCAACAAGCATGTAATTCATTTAATAAAACTAGAGTTATGATTCGTTTGTTGTAGTGTGGTGAATAAACACAATATCAATATATCAAATTAATCATAAAATTCGACAAAAACCTTTTAGGAAAAGGGTTAACGTGACAAATCTCACGAATGTGATAAAAGTGATACCGGAAAGTGATTTCCCGGGTAGGTATCTAACGAGTGTGAATGGAAAGACTCGTTGAGTTTTGTGATTATAACTTGAATTGGTTTAATGCTTTTGGATTTGAATTCGTTTTCTACAAATTAATGAGCAGGGAAGTAATTAAGGCAAGAGGAACAAAGTCAATCACAAATTAACTATTACTAAGCCTAAGGAATGATAAAACGAAGTTAGACTAAGTCCTAGGGTGCTAAAACTAAAAAAAACATAAAGCAGGAGCGACTGAGGAGTCATAAACGTAAAATTTTTGCAATTTAAGGGCTATGGGTGCAAAAACAATTTTCCTACGTTCTAATCGACTAAAATTAATTTTAGAAAAAAAAACCGGGAATTTTTTCGACTTTTAAATTAATTACTACGAATTAAAAACTAATTTAATCTAATTAATTAATTAAAAATACTAAACATTTTTAGAAAAATCTACAAAATTTACAGAAAATACTTGAGACACTACTGAATCTATGAAAAATAAAAAACTACACTAGTGCTTAAGGAGATAAGCTGTTAAAAAAAGCAAAAAGGTTAATAAGCTAAAAACTAAAAAAACAAAACGGTTAAATATAATTAAGGTGCAAAAATAAACACAAAAATACCCAAGGGCAGTTGGACATGAGGTGTGTGATTTCTGGTCGTGGGCTGTGGTTCAGAAGACCTGTGTTCGAATCCCATTTCTGACTTTTTGTTTAATTTTTTTTTTTTTTGATTTTTTTCTTTTGGAAAATGAAAATGCTATCAAATTAAACAAATTTTGCAAAAACTTTAACTTGACAGCTTCTTAATAAGTCGTTGTAATGTGACTTGTTAGGCTACATTTTGGGTTCTTTGTACCGGTGATGAAGGCAACAAAAAGGCTTCCAAAGAGCTTGTAGAAGCTAAGGAAAATTACAATCTAAACTAAGTTCTTAACACCCCTAATCTAAGAAACCTATAAGATCAATAATAAGCAAAAGAGACACTCCTAATAGCACTAAAAAAAAGGGTGAAGGCTGTTGCTGGTGTTGCAGCAAATCAGTGGCCAAAGGGCACTTTTAAGCTATGAAGAACACTACCCAAGCAGAATGCAAACACAAATGAGCTAACAGGAATTAATAAGCTACATTTAGAGCAAAATTAATGGGAAAACAATTGGCTAAAAGGGGAATCCTTAAAACTAGAAAAATGGAAAAATAAGCAAGAAATAAGCAAGGAGCACCTAATAAGCGATGATTAAGCTAAAACTAAACTAATACACTAGTGGGCACCTAAGAAGCCTAATAAGCTAAGGAAAAGCCTAAATAAGCACTTGAAAATCAATTTTACTTAACTGTTGTGGTGGTTTTCAGCAAAACAGGCCAAGGGGTACCTTTTTGAGCTTATGTGGAATAAGCTAGAGTGAGAACCAACCCCTAAGATTTTTGGCACAGCTAGTCCACCCACCTAGCTCACTTTTGCCCCACAAATGCCACACTTAATAAGTTGTTTCGAAACATAAATAAGGTGAGGTAAAACTTGAGTTGATGAATCCCTACGCGAGCAGAAATATGGCCAAATGACCCACTTTAACCCACTAGCAGACCCATTAAAACATTTTTTTGAATTTTTTCCTCTTAACCACAGTTAAACAAGCTGGTAAACTCACTATTTTTATTTTTTACAAATTTTTATCACTTCTAAAACTTGACTAAACTGCTATGGAAATCTGACAGAACTCAATTTTTTTTTTGAAACCAAAGAAAATTTAGAACCTGTAGAAATTTTGTAAAACTTTTTCCTAACTCAAACAACTCGCCTTGGACACTTAAAATACGTTTGACTTCAGTGGTCAAAGTGGGTAAAAACCACTTTGACCCATTCAAAAGTTTTGAAACAAACACTCCCTTAATGGGATTTTTAACTGAAAATTTAATTTAAATGCAGAAATTTGGACTTCTTTTGTAAAGAACTGATTTAAGAACTAAAAAGGACCGTTAAGAACAATTGAATCTATACTACTTTATAATGCATTTAGGCCTTCTAAAATTAGAAGGCTTAAAATTCGAACTTTTACTTGCTTATTATGGAAAAAAATAAAAAATAAGATAAGGAGCTCCAATCATTGGTGACATGTGTCACTTCTCTAACTAAAAATAACAAAATGGAGGAGCTCTAACAAACTAAAATAAATAAGCTCGATAATGGGGTGTGCACATCGTCACTTCAACTAATTAATCACCTTTATTTTAAATTTAAATATCTTTTAATCCGTTTAATTTTTGATGATCTAATTTCACCATATTTTTTAAAATTTTGTGCTCTTTAATTCAACATACATTTTGATATATTTTTATGAGTTTTCTTTAGTAGTCGGGAAGAAGCGGAGTTGAAAAAAGAGAAACTTACTTGAATTAGACGTAAAAATGAAAAACATTTGTTCGCTATAAAATAGTTATCGAGTACCCGCCGCCGCATTGCGCGGGTACCCTTCTAGTATTAGTAATGAGCAAATAAGCAGAAATTTGGACAAGTAAGTAAAAAGAAAGTTTCTTCATTAAATAAAAAAAAAACATTACAACTGATTTTAAAACTAAAACTGATTTAAAAGCTATTTTTCCTAGGTGCCTTATCAAATAGCTACAAGGATTCTATTTATACTCAAACTCTAGGTCTTCAATTCCTCTTGTTGTGCTTCTGTGTGAGGTAAAGCGCCAAAACCTTGTCTTTGTGCTTTCTTGGATCAATCTCGCCATCAATAAGTAGGTACACCTTTGGACATAATCGAGCCATCCATTGGGTGTTTTATGCTTGGATTGCCAACTTGGCAGCCTTGGGAAAAAAGGAAAGAGTGGGTGAGTGGGTTTGGTGATGACAGGGTAAAGGATGGGAGGTTGATTGTTATGGGGTTTTGGTGATAACTGGGAAAAGAGGAGGGAAAAAAGGGTCGTCTTATCCGGTTTGTGGTGGAGGGTCAAAAGGGTTATGTTTATTTGTAAAATGTTTATTTGCATTTTAATTTTTAAGAGTTTTTTTTTTTTTGAAAACTAAAAATTGTTTTTAATAAAATGAGTTTTAACAAAAGCGGTTATTAAGGATGAAATGGGATTTTTGGATTTTTGGTTTTGTGGGCAAAATTGTCATTTTGGTTTTGGTGAAGGCTAATTTGGTAATTTTGGGTTCTTGGTTAGGTTTAAGGCGGTTTTCCCAAACCCACTCTAAAAAGCGTGTCCGGGTCTTCAATTGATCAATGATGGTAGAAAATCACATCCGGCACCGACTTCTTAGCACTTTTATGATTTTTGATTTTACTCGTTTCGCTCGTTTTCAATCCTTTTGCACTGCAAGACATAAAACACTCGAAGACATTTTTACATATTTTGGTGTTTTGGTCATTTTGAGGTCTTAGGTGGGTAAAAGCGATGAGTGAATAAGCACTCATCAAGTTATGATATACATGACTCTAAAAACTAAGAGAAAATAAAAATACATGACTAGGAATTTCTAGACCAACTATCGCTTGATGCTAGGACACCACTAAAATCTTCTAGCTCAAGTTTTGTTTAGGTTTAATCTGTTCGAAGCGTTCGAGGAGAGGATAGAACATGAAACGTTGGTCTTCTCGTACTTCATGTATCAAACTTTCAACATGTTGACAATGATAACAATCTTTGTCATGGCTAGATAGTGGTGGTGGAAGAAATGAAATGGCTTGATGCGAAGGATCAAGTGAAGCGGCTTAATGGAGCCTCAAACGGCGGAGGGATAGGTGGGCGCATTTGAGAATGGCTCGACCAAGAATGATGGTGGTGGTAGAGAAGTGTAGTCTTCCGTATCATCGGGTGGTTGACTTTGATGATTTCTCATAATCCAATTGGATTATATGATGGAAGCAGCGAAAAGGAAGCGAGCTAATGTTGACTCAACACCTTGATTTTGTATCATTATTCCTCCTAATGAGGAGAATGTTGTCGTGAGGAGGAGGATGAGGCGGCCTCTGAGGCAAATCCTCTAAATTATAGAGGTGTGGTGATGATAGTGGAGATGTAAAGATATAGCTCTAGGAACCAATGGTGATGGTTTAGTGTTGTTTGGCCTAGGAGGTATGGTGGTGTTTGGCATAGGTAGTTTTGTGGGTACTATCCTTCTAGGGATTGGTTTGATTCGTTGAGGAGCAATCCTTGCATTTGTTGACTTGACCGGAGATGATTCGGTTGAAGATATTTCGTGTACAACACGAGCAATTTTCTTGGGTGGTTCTTTGGTGGATAAGTTACTACTTGGAGTTTTCCTCATGATGAGATGATTTCAAGAAGTTTGTAAGGGTTTCTTAAGTGCTGAAAATTAGGATGAAGGTGATGACTATGGAAGTCCTAACAATGTGGTTTATAAGGCAAGAGATTTGGCAAGTGCATTTAAACCTTAAGCCACTAAAATTCATTAGAATGTGATGATTAACATGCAAGAGTCAACTCCGAGTTTGTCTTGATCTAGGAACTCATTTAAGATGAGATGGAGTGTTTGAGTTTAGAAGGATGATCTTGAAATGATTGATTTAGCTAGAGTTGACATAAAGTGTCATCGGATCCACGGTTCCCTTCCGAGAGGATCCGTCTAGGATAATCCTAGGGATCCGGCTCTCGGCAACTATGAAAGATTAGAAATGATGTTTCTAAAGTCTAAGATCTATATCATCTTGAGTGTTTCGGTCCTCCTAAGTGTCTTAAATGAAGGGTGCTTAAGTACTTGAAGGTAATGAGTGATGTAGCTTAATGATTGCCTTTTATGGAAGGAATTGGAACTTTCATGAGTACCAATAAATGAACAAGGATGACACTAAAGATTTTTAGAGTGTCAAGTGAAGCTAAATGATCCTAGAGATCAGATAGTGACTTAGATAAATCCTTTGGAAATTATCCTAGAGGCTTAAGATGGAAAAACTAGGTTTTGATCAATTTTGACCAATTATGTCGTAAGGATGATTATGATCGATTTTGCTATAAAAGGTTTCCAACGTTTAGATATGAGGGATCATTGTGAAAAATGATGTGTGAGCTTAAGAGCGGAAGAGTAATGGATTAAAATGAAATGATAGATCTACAAGCATCTTTGGGTGTGATCTAGGTGAGTTTATGTGTGAGTGGGAAGAATCTACTTAACTTGATAAGGACTTAATTTGCCTTAAGACACTATGTTTATTTTAGTGTGAGGTGTTCTAAGGATATGTTTGAAATACAATGCTTGCAATTGCATTTTCTGTTTGCCGGATCCCACGGTTCCCTAGATGTAGGGATCCGTCTAGCACAAACTTTGGGATCCGTCCATCTACTCAGCAGAACCTTTACTAAAGGTATGCAATGATCTTGACGATGCATTATATTCCAAGGTTAGTTTAAAGAGGTTCTAACACTAAGATATCAAATGTAAGATGTTTTATTTCATGAAGGAAATAGGATTACATTGATAAAGCACGAGTACAAGAGGATTGATCCTATTTGAAATACTACTAGGTTCCTTGAGTGTTTTCGCTAGGAGGATCATCGGGGTTGTTGGTGAGTGTTGGTGGAATCAAGAATGAAGAAAGTCTTCATGAGAGATATGTTTAAGCGGTTCCATCATCTTGTTCACAAGCACGTTACAACGGACTTTGAAATTGAGGATGAAAGTGCATAACGTTATGATAGAGTAGCGTCAAGAACATTCCATAAGGGATGAGTTTATTCTTGGAGCCTTGAAGATTTACAATTAGCCTTGAAGTAGGCAGATTGTATGGTTGTTGTGTTAGCAAACAATACAATATGTGAGCACAACAAGCGGAAGGATTTCTCGATTTCCCTAAGACTCAAACATTTTCACATAGGATAAGTGCAAGGGGCTTGTACTCTTCTCGGATGTCCCGTGTGAAGATAATGTTTGGATTGGAGTAATATGGTCGAGGTTTGCATATTATGTGATGTAAATCTTAGGGAGGGTAAGTGAGAACAATATGGACTATTTTCTTTCTGAAAGTTGAAGAGAGAATCAAGTGACCAATCTTGGTGAAGGCGCATTGTCCATGATTTGGAATTAGGAGGATGTGAGCAAAATGCCCAAGGGTTAAAGTAAACTTTTGGTTTTGATATAAAACCAAAGAGATAGTGAGCGATCCTCGTTACGAACGAGTTCAACTTGACGGAAGAATTCCATTATGAACCTTGGACATATCTTCCGTTGATTTCAAGAATACATTCTAGTCCTATGGCTCGGAAGGAGGTATTGATACCTTCTTGAATTGTAGAAGGTGTCTGTCGTCCTTCGTGGAAGTAGCGGTTTCGAGGTTATTGAACCCACGAACATGAATGCCGGTGTGTTGGGTTCAAGGAGATGTTCGGAGAGTAGGCGTTAGTGAGTGAAAAATCAAACTCATATTCATGCGTCATAGTTGAACCTATAGAAATGAAGAGTTAATAGAAAGTGATGTTTGTGGTCAACCTATGATTATCTAATGTTTTTACTAGATTTTTATTAACAATGGTTTTGACACTTAACTCACTTATGGTTTTGACATTCTAGTGGAATATTTCTTTTAGAGAAAGTGGTTTTATTTTGCATGAAAAGCTTTTTTCCGATGGGGACGGATCCACGGTTCTTTTACGAAGGGATCCGGCTAGTATATCTTCGGGATCCGTAGATGCAGTAGTTCTGAAAGCAGTTTTACAAAAACATAGGTTTTACAATTTTATTCCCAAGATATGTGTTTTAGCCTACATTTTCTTTTAGCATGCATACATGACTTCTAATGTATCCGAAAAGTCTGAAACATATGAAACAAAAGAAATGACAACACATTATGATAATAATAACCTAGATAAACTAGACTATTAATAATATTTTATTTCAATGCTTAGAATGATCAAAGGATTGGGTATATAACCTCAATGTAGATTAACAACACAAAGTAAATGCCTCGTATGTGAACTTCATCATAGGAACACAAGTCACGATGAGTGTTAAGGCGATGAGCACGAGGCGATGTAAACCATGTTGAAGATGATCCTTCTTGGTTTCGGTTGGGATGAAATGGAGAGGAAGATGAAGTTTTGAATGAGAGAAATTTTTGAAATTGGAAGATTTGAAAAAAGGAGGATTTGATGGAGTGGAAGACGGTGGGTTTATTTATGGGGAAGGAGGAATTTTTGAGATTTGTGTTTTGTTTTATTATTAGAAAGATGTGATTATTGGATTAAATGAGACAAAACACAAATATTATAAACCATGATTTTTAGACGAAAGAGTGTCACGTATGTGAGAAAAAGCTTCCTAATGAAGCTACATGTAAAACATGTGTATACACGAAATCTACTCAAATAAATACCTAAGTAATCACACTTCTTTATTAAACTAATATCATTTTGAGATAAGTGGAAAGTCATACCTCAAATGCACTTAGGAATGTCTTTACAAATGACACATCAAATTTCAGAAGACAATTCCAGCTCCTTTATGCTTAAGATACCTTCTTAGGGAAGGTAATCTTTATTATCAAGCAAATCCTATGGCTTGATAGATGTGAGCTTTGACTAATCAACATGACATAGAGGATTAGTGCAATTAAATGAAAAGTGAATAAGAAAAATGTTGTTATCAAATCAACATCCAAACAAATAGTTTTAAAAGACATGGTGTTTGTTTTTATGAAAAACCTTCTTTGTAGTTTTCAATTAACCATGGATCATATCAAGTTTTTAAAGTACAATATACTTTAAGAAACTTGGTAGCAAACTCGATGCCAATTGTGGAAAACTAGAAGGGGTTGAATAGTTTTGCCAATTAAAACTTCCTTTTAAACTACTTAAATCGACTTATGTCAATCTATTTGGACGTGTGTTGGATGTTGATAAACAAGCATATAAAAGTATGTAATGAAAAGATAAGAGTAAGAAGCACAAAACCACAGCAAGTATTTATAGTGGTTCGGCTACAAGGACACCTTCCTTGCCCTACTCCGCTCCCGAGTCACCTACTCGAGTTCGTAAACACTACACCAATCTCCTTATGGCGGAGAAGCCTTCACGTCGCCTACCCTTTTTCGGTGCTAGGCTAACCACGGGTTCTTTCACTCCAAGGTGAACCACACCTACAACGTCGCCTACCCTTTATAAGGTGCTAGGCTAAGTACCTGGTTCTTTCACACCAAGGTGAACCACACCTACACAACGTCGCCTACCCTTTATAAGGTGCTAGGCTAAGTACCTAGTTCTTTCACACCAAGATGAACCACACCTACACAACGTCGCCTACCCTTTGTGGGTACTAGGCTAAGCGCTAGTTCCATTGCAATGGAGGAACTACTACCCGGCACTACACCAACGACTAATCCCAAAGAGATCCACTCCTTTTACAACATCATCAAGGATATCAATATCCTTGGATCTAGTACTAGTCTATCTTGTACATCGAAACACACCATATCGAATGTACATCTAAGGCACCTTTCACTAATGCCTTTAACTAGATCTTAAAGACACCCTTCACTAATGTCTTGTGTCTTGACTTCTAAGCACCCTTCAATAATGCTTCTAGTCTTGACTTCTAAGCACCTACCACAAGTGCTAATGGTGTGAACGATAGGTACCCTTCACTAATATCTTCGTCTTGACACTTGAGACACCTTTCACAAATGTCTTCAACACTTCTTATGAAAAGATAAACAATCATCAACAAGAAGACTTCAGTAGTCTTGATGATGAGGAAGCATGGCAACTCATGGACTTGAGCTTGCTCGGCTTCAAAGGTGGTGATCTATCCTTTAAGAGGAACCTAGAAGATCACACAAAAATAAAACTACAAACATAGATCTCTTGGATCTGAGGTTAGAGAGTTTTCAACTCTAGGGGAAAGTATGTTAGAAAGGGGTGAGAAACAATGAAGAAATGGCTCACTATTTATAGAGAAAAATACTATTGTTCCCCGGATCCCACGAATCCTTCCACGAGGATCCGTCTAGCATAAAGCTAGGGATCCGTGAGGCGCTCCCTTTACCCATGGGTATTTTGGTTATGGGTCATGGGTCGTGGGTTGATCCATGGGTCTTTAGCTAGATACAATGTATCTCTTGAGTGCAATGCACCTAGTCATGGGTATGGGTCAAAACCATGGGTTATGGATATTATCCATATATGATATAAGCATGATGTCATGCAATGGGTTATGGGTCAAGCTCCATGGGTCATGGGCTTGGGTTGTACTTGACTACATTCAATGTATTTGCCCAATGGGTTATGATCTTAAGTTTCTACCCATTTATATTACCCGATATACCACATACTAGTTATGTGTATATTTTACCAAATGTGTAAACACTAGTTGTTGTACATATGTAATATTAAATCATAAAGTCACTTATACTTGTTTTAGTATTTTATGTGAAAATGTGAATATGTTAGAAGCTATTAGTTCAAACCATTTACGTATTTTATTTGTTTCGTTAAAATGATTTTACGTTTTGTATCAACAAAACATTAGAAGATCATAAAATATAAATAAACGTTTTTACGGCTTATTTGTATTAACAGTTAGCACTCGCGTTATTGATCTCAATGACAAACACTTTGGTTTCCGGAGAAACTTAAGCATAAATATAACATATGTGGTGCACTGAATGCCTTTTAACACAATATCTCACATGAACACACCAACTGGCGGGCGATCCTCACGAAAAGAGAGCCCATTATTTAATGTAGACAAAACCTATTGTGGATGTGATCAGTATCAACTTTGTTTACTACAGTTGCTGCTCCATAATCAATGCCTTCAACAACTACTCTCTTCTGGAAAACATAATATATATTATGAGTCACAAATATTGCTTTAGTTATAGCAAAGCATTTTCAAATTTTTACTATAACACTGATTGGGATGGACCTTTTTTGAAGATGGCTATGCTATGATTGTTTAATAAACAATTATGTTGATATTTGAATTGAAACTTACAGAGACTAAACGAGAAATATATTTATGACCTTTAGTATTGCAACATCTAGTTAGTAACTATATCATACCATACTTTGCAAACATGCATGGCCTTATGTCAAAAAAAAAGTATCAGCAAGTTTGTTAAAGATTTCTCTAAGAATGTCACTCGTACAACATGATATATTTAAAGGAGTTAAATAATAAACATTTTCTTTGCTTGATAAAATTTAGGGGCGTTTATACGTCACGTATTTAATGCGATATTACATATTCACGGCGCTTTGCTTTAGGGCGTCGTGCATCATGCATTAAAAGCTTGTGTTTGAGGAAATATGTAAATAATAATTGGATATCAAGGATATATAAATCTAAACGTAAATGGTTAAATCAAATCTTAGAATTTAAAAGTCAAATAAAATTAACAACCCTTAATTTAAAACAACCGCGGAAAATAGATCATCCAAATATGGTTGGTGGTCCAAAACTGTATAGTTGAGACAGTGTTGCTAGATGTACTTCATACCCGTTGAATTCCTAGTACATGTCAAGCAGATTCTTTAATAATCCAATTTTTCAAACATTCAACACAATAAATTATTATTCTTAGGTATGTGAGGTAGTACCTGCAATCTTACTGTCACATAAGTCTTGGCATCAATTTCTGTCCAAATAAAAAGCAGCCCATTTCAAAGCTACGATTCTACTAAATCCTAAAATAAAACCACAAGTCATACCAGTCCAGTGGACGATTTTACCCACTATATATATATATATATATATATATATATATATATATATATATATATATATATATATATATATATATATATATATATATATATATATATATATATATGTGTGTGTGTGTGTGTGTGTGTGTGTGTGTGTGTGTGTGTGTAAAGCTAGCACAAATAACATATATGCAATTATAAGTTTATAACTTTATGTATCTTAGTAAAATTAAAAATAAACTAAGAATTGGATATCGGATATCTGTTGGCTTTCTAAATAAAACTTATTCATTGAATGATATATAACTTGAAATTTGCATGCCTAAGGATTGGATATATAAAACATTCACTATGATATAGTTTATAAATAGGCAAATGATAAAAAAAATAAAAAAATAAAAATAAATAAAAAAAAATGTATCATCTTGTCAGTATTTTTCTTGTGGTGTAATGACAAAATTTTTGTTTTTGAGTACTATACTTTCAAATTCATCCTCTTTAGGGTCTTATGTGACATTTTACCCTTTGGGAAGAAAAAAAATTATTAGGTAAAAGGCAAAATGTGCGAAAATTTCGCGAAATCGCCAAGATGATGAATTTGAAAGTATAATCTTGCATAACAAAAAAATTTGCTACCCACAAAGTAAATAGTGTCAAATATAATATATATATATATATATATATATATATATATATATATATATATATATATATATATATATATATATATATATATATATATATATATATTTATCATTTGCCCTTTATAAATATCTCTACAATTATCATGTTATGCCACATCCAAAACACAAAATGTTCTTTTGGTTTTATAAAAGTATCTTCACAATGAAAAAACTATTTGAAACTTTATACAAATGTCTTGTACTCAAATGCACTCGTTGAATACTTTAATTTATACCAACAGAAGTGATTTTTTTCCAAGAAGTTGCATCTTATTTGGTAGACAAGTTTGAATGTTATCAATTTAAGAACGATTTCATAGAAGTGGTTTTTCTTTCAGCAAGTTCAATTGGTTATATATTTTCATGCCAAGTTGTCTTGGAATAAAAACTCAGTCTAGATTATATATAGATATATAGACATTTTCAGCATTTCTATCATGAATTCATGATGGATGTTGTAATCCATCAGTAGGAAAAGTAGCATGCATCTGATTTGGTAGACAAGTATGAATGTTATTAATTTAAGAATGATTACGTAGAAAGCTTAGACTTTATATTAGTGATTTTTTAAATGCACAAGTCAACAACGAAATTCTTAATAAGCAATGATATTCATGGAGTAACTTTATATTAGTGATTTTTTAAATGCACAAGTCAACAACGACATTCTTAATAAGCAATGCTATTTATGGAGTAGCTCTATATTAGTGATTTTTTAAGTTCACAAGTCAACAACGAAATTCTTAATGAGCAAATGCTATTCATGGAGTACATAGCGATCTTTGAAAAATTAGTTGTGTGCAAAAAAAGTTACAAAAACATTAATCGTGATTTTTAACTTTGTTCACCTCCGGCAAATTTGTAGAGAATATTTTTGGGAAATTTAGTATTTATGTATGCTATTCCTTCCACATCTTTTTTATATAATAAAGTAAAACCGCAAATAAAACTTTTGCGTTTAAAAAAATTCAAATCATTCTTTATTAAGCAATATTTTTTAATATTATTGTTACAGAAAAATATGTTTAATAAAAAAACCTTAAAATATTTCCAAATTTGATCAATTTTTCCTTCAATTTCGTTTTATAAAAATAATTAGTAAAACATATGTGTCAAAAACATAAAAAATTTAAACTTTGAAAAGGCGTGGGTTTATTCTAAACAATTTTAGTGGTTAAAAAGACACTTTCCTCTTTACAAGTTTACAATCCAAAAAAACAAAAACAAAAGAAAACACACGATATCAAAATACAATACTATGTCAGTCTTTACTGGCGCCTTTATAAATCAAAGAGTTATCAACTTTTTACCTTCTATATTCTTTTTAGATTAAAATCACGGTTGGTCCTAAACTTGTACCAAAAGCGTCGTGATGGACAAAACTACGGCTTTTCATCGAACAGGTCAAAACATGGCCTTTAAATGCCAATTAGTCCTTTGACAAAGTCAAAGTCGATTTTTGTAGTCGAGGGTATTTTGGTCATACACATTTATACTTTTATAACACATTATATTTTACCCTTCATCTTTCATCCTTGTCATATCATCTCTCCAAATCATTCATCATCCAAATCATCATCTCCCCAACATTCATCATGGTCATCATCTCCCCTGCTGGTTCATTGTTGCAATACAGTTCATCGCCAAGCACTTTATTTCACAACAATGATGATTATATCACCAAGCACTTTATTTCACAACAATGATTATATCATTAGTGAAGCCAATTTCATCAATAAATGGCATACCTAATCAATAACGTGCAAACCAAAATCTATATATCATATTACTGCAGGAATTTGATGGCCAAAGACAAACTATTTCTAAACTTACCTGCGAAACTTGACTACTATCACACTCAGCTACATTTGTTTAGTAGATTATTCTTGCTACCTTATCAGTGTATTCCAAATTGGCATGCTAATCAGCTCTCCACCACATACTTAACTTGACATAGGTGAGTAACTAGGACCTAGAAAGAAAAAGAGAATCGGCCAATGAGCCACACAACTGCTTCTAAGATTTTTTCATATTGACATAGCTCACTTTAATAGCGACCAAGACAACTAATAAGCGGGTCAATCAAACTAATAAGCGGGTCAATCAGCTTTGGTTCACTACTAGCGTGAAGATAATGAGAAAATCTGTCGTATTCCTTTTGAATGCACTCCTCTGCCTGAAATGCGCAAATAAATTCTTTATTTGAAAATAAAATAAAGTAGTCATTTAAAGACGAGCGAGTGCAATTTACTTTAAACATATAATCTGGACAAGAATCTTCTAGGATCCATTTTGGCGCCTTCGTGAATAATATTCGATGTCTCTGAATCATGGAACTTTCAAATCCTTTTCATGTCGCCCAATCCACCATCGTAATCCACCCATTCCTACTTCTACAAAGATATATACAACATTCTTTAGTAAAGCTCGGTCAATCTGCTCGCCTTCCGCTCTGATCAATCGGTTATAAATGTAAAATATATTATTTTCAAAGAAAAGTAAGGTAATATTGTAGAGAATCAAGTGGTGAAAAGTATACGGGGATAATCGTGAGACACACTTTAGAACTAACTTATCATAGACCTATCAAAACATAACTCGAAATATTTAGCTTAGATGGTTTTGTTACCAATCGACAAATTATGATATGCTTGAAGCAGCCATCTTTTTCATTTTTATATGGAATAAAACAAATATTCTGTGGCTTTTGTACAATGAAGTCAAATAGTAGCAGAGACAAGATTATAGTAGACTAAACTAAGATAATCTTCTTAAAAAAATTAAAACAACTTTTAATATCTTAAAAATTATACCAGATTACGGAAAATAACAATCCCTTCTTCTTTTAGTTTGCACGTTATTGATTAGGTATGCCATTTATTGATGAAATTGGCTTCACTGATGATATAATCATTGTTGTGAAATAAAGTGCTTGATGATATAATCATCATTGTTGTGAAATAAAGTGCTTGGTAATGAAGTATGTGCAACAATGAACCCGTAGGGAGATGATGACCATGATGAATGTTGGGAGATGATGATTTTGGGAGATGAATGATTTGGGGAGATGATAGCGAGGATGAAAGATGAAGGGTAAAATATAAATGTGTTATAAAAGTATAAATGTGTATGAACTAAAATACCTATACTACAAAACAAAATCGGACTTTGACTTTGTCAAAGGACTAATTTAACATTTAAAGGCCATGTTTTGGACCTGTGGCGATGAAAAGGCCGAGTTTTGTCCCATCATGATGCTTTGGTACAAGTTTAGGGACCAAAAGTGTATTTTAGTCTTCTTTTTATTATCTTGATATGTTTTTTTTAAATAAGATTTGTAGGCTCTTATTGAAAAGATTATGTTGATAGTGAATGCAAAAGGATGCATATAAACTATTCATGGGGCATGGCTTTAATTAGCTGAATTTTGTACAATGTTATTTTCTGCTAGACAACACGACCTCTTCATAAAATGGTTGGGTTTGACATGTGGGATGGGTAACAGACTAGAATGGATAACTTAATCAATAATTTTCTTTGGAGGTATCTTGCATTGAGCTACATTTCGAATGACTTGATTTAGATTCAACTTATAGCCCAAAATGAAGCCATATGATTAAGTTAGCATATATCCTTTTAATTGGTGCCTCTTATATGGATCATTATCTATGGTATTTAATGCCTTTAATGTTTCATTGATTGTCAGTTGGAAAAGATGGTTAATATAAAATGACAATACTCTATTTTTGGTTTCAATGGTGACAGTTGCACTTGATGATCCATTAGAAAGCTACTACACTTTTATGTGCACAAGAAATTTTCTTCATGGGTTTTGGAGCTCGGTTATCATATGGTCTATCTCTCCCATTGTTTCACCCTTAACAGAACAACTCAATATGAGGTGAAACTTAACTGTGCATAGTCATTGCATGTGTAAATTTGTTATCGATTTTTGTAGTTAGATTGATTTGTGATATTAGATCTGTTATGTTGCTGATCGGATGTAAATTGTGTTATGGTTTGATTTGTGATTTTTGTAGTTTGATTGATTTGTGACATAACATTTTGACCATAATCGAAAGTACTAAAACAATATCACCTCCAAACTCTAAGGGGGAATTTGAAATTTCGAAATTTTAAATTCTAGAAAATTTAAATTCTTGAGAATTTAAAATTCCGGAATTTAAAATACCTTATAATTGCATATATATTATTTGTGATAGCTTTAACACACACACACACACACACACACACACACACACACACACACATATATATATATATATATATATATATATATATATATATATATATATATATATATATATATATATATATATATATATATATATATATATATATATATATATATATATATATATACTAGTAGCAAAACCCGTCCGATGGGCGGGTATGACTTGTGGTTTTATTTTTAGGATTTAGTAGAACAAAATATACTAAAAAGTAATTAAAAGTTAAATAAACGGTTAAGATCTTTAATTAATGTTACCATAATCAATAAAACGGCTAAAAAGCAGTAAATATTTTGAATTTTTATTTTTATTTTTAGGATTTAGTTGAACAAATATATACTAAAAAGTAATTAAAAGTTAAATTGGGTATCTCAACAGATGATTTGTCTTCTAAAGAATCATCATCTTCATTTATGTAGAAATTTGGACATACTTCTTTGTCGTAGATAAGCTCTATTAGAGGCGTTGAACTTCCAACCAATGATCTTGATGACTGCACCTTATTCCATCGACTTTGCTTATTGTTACAAGTTTCTAACCAAGATTTAAATCACATTGTTTCTATCGTAACAACATGAGCAACCTACACACACCTTGAGTCAAATATCATAATCCCTTTGATTTTAGCATTCAAACTCGACAACTCCACGATCCAGGTCTTTAGCCCAAAGTAACACCGGTCTTTAGCCCATTGTTTCGCTTATCTTCCTTCGCCTCACCCTTGCGGCCAAAATTTGTGTTGATCGGGGTACATCATACGAAGAGTATCATACACCACAAATACATATAAATCGGTATCATGGCATACCATTTCCTTTGAACATATATCATGTTAATTAAAAGCTATTTCAGCTTTCTTGTGAGAAGAAAGCTCATTTTGGTTGCCAAAATCCTTACCAAACCATATGTCGGATGAAAGCGGGTAAAAGTCACCCAAAGTGTATTTTACATAAACCTCATAAACTCTTTATATTAAAACAAATTAGATTGATCTTGCAATGATTTGACATTGAATATTTAGTAACCAAACCATATGTTAGATGAAAGCGTCTAAGTCGCCCAAAGTGTATTTTCATAAACCTCATAAACTCTTTATATTTAAACAAATTAAATTGATCTGCAATGATTTAACATTGAATATTTAGTAAAACTCAATAACAAAAGCTAAAACTTTTATTTGAAATGGTCATGTATAACCCATTTAAAAGTTAAATGGGCAATAATGGGCACATGTTTTTCTCACAATTGGAGTACATTACACTTGTTTTTAATGAAAACATACACATAAAATATATTTAATTGTTTAAATATAAATGAGTTGTTAGATTTTTTTTTTTTTTTTTTTTTTTTTTTGTTTTATGTCTTTTCCAAAAGCGATTCGTATAACATGTGCTCGTTTGGCCCGTGCCCATTTAAGCCACTAACCGTTTAAGCCCGTACCCTCTCAAACCTTTTTCTTAGCAGCTGAATCATCAACTATATATAAAATCAAATAGTAAAATCATATATCATCAACAAATCAAGTGATCCTAATGCAATTAAACCTCAAACGAAACTAAATCTACTCGTATAAAAAAAACAGTAACATCATTAACATTCAAATGGCATAAATTTCCCTGACTTCTACTGCTAAAGTTTGCTACTAAAACAATATCGCATCCATATTCATCTAGCATTATTTAACATCAACTAAAAAGAAAAAATATACATTATTAATCTAAATATATACAATGCATATAAAATTTATGATATATATTCATATACTAACAATTAAAAATTATATACTTCATCAACTATTATGATATGTTATAATCTGTTTTAATTATACTTTAAAATATCAACTATAAAAATAAATTTTAAAGTAGTAACAAAACATTGTAAAGTAGAGTTACACATAACTTAGTTTACCTTGATAGTAAGTATCAAACATAAGCAAAAAATGGTTGAATCAAACAATATTGAACCTGGAACGTAGTTTCATGTGTTTTTAAGTTTATGTTTGTATGTATGTATACAAAATTTTACGCAAACTTCATAAGCTGATGGAACAATTATTATATCCAGCCGGATTGGATTAGGTTAAAACGGGTATTCCTGGTTGTGGGTCAGAGGTTATCTAAAAACAACCTTATCAGAAATATAAAAACATAAAGAATAAACTAAAACACCAGGTTATATGGAATAAACAATACGTACTTGTTAAACTTGCATCAAATATATATCTATTATGATATGTTATAATCTGTTACAATTATAGTTAAAAACATGAAATTAAAAGTTTAATTTTAGAGTAGTAACAAAACATTGTTTAGTACACTTAAACTTAACTTAGTTGACCTTAATAGTAAGTAACAAACATAAGCAACAAAGATTGAATCAAATTATTGATCTTGGAACGTAGTTTCTTGTGTTTTTAAGTTTTGTTTTGCATGTATGTATGCAAAAGTTTATGATAACTTCATAACCTGAAGAAAAAATTATTATATCGAGGATGTTTGGCTGAGGTCAGAATTGGTTATTCTGTTAGTGGGTCACAGGTTAACTAAAAAACAACCTTATGACAAACATATAAACATACAGATTTAATTGAAACAATAGGTTATATGGATTAAACAATATGTACTTGTTAAACTTGCATCAAATCTATCTTTATGTTTTTTTTTAGTGTAAAAATTTTGATAACCAAAACTTACTTTAACTTGAAAACATTATGCAATTTAAGCTAAAAAACCTGATGTCCATTTTTTATTTTCTTATTATCAGTTTTATAACCTGTTTATCGTCAATCATACTTCTCATGAATAAAACTAATAAACATAACATAAAACATAGTAGTAATATTTATGAAATAAACTACCCATGGATACAGGTTTACCTTTGTTGACAATCATAACTGGATCGTTTCCTTTGTTGGTTTTGAAACAATTACGCTTTTTCCTTTGGATGCATCTTTGTAGTCGATTTACAGATACCACTTAGTTTTGAGTTTTTGGTTTTACATTAACAATATGTCGTATATATAGAGACTTATAGATTAGGTTTCAATTATAAAAATATAATAATTATGATTTATCCAAATATATATTAAAGTAATATCAAAATAGTTTATGATAAATTTTAAATTCTATAAAAAATTTATTAATATTTATCTTTGTATTTAATCCAATAAATTATACTAATTATTATGAGATTCATGTTTAATTTTATTTTCCTAATCAAAGTCAAACATGTTAAAATCGTATACTTATTTAATCTTCTTTTACCAATCTTGTATAAAAGTTCATATTCATTCTGAAAATCAAGAACCTAACATAAGCTATCACATACATATATTTAAAATTCGATAATCATAAATGTAAGCGTAAACATGCATTAAAAGTGAAGTATGTTCATTAAAAGTGTTGATAAGCGTGCATAGACAAACCTGTGTAAAGTTTGTTTTGAGGCATCAATTGGATTTGATATTTTTAAAATGGAATTGTAGGTAGTTAATAGTGCTAACATCATTTTTTCAATATTATTCCGATTTCGATTACATTTAGATGATTAATTTGTGTATATATGGATTCTCGACGACACTACATGGTATGCATATCAAAATTCACACAAGTGGGTTATGTTTATGATTTTAATTTGTTTAATATTAGTGCCGTTAATTTGAAACTTTACATGATTGTTGTTGGTTTGATATGCTACTTATCTAAGTTTTTAAATTATTTTTACAATAGCTTATTCATCCTTTTTTAACTTGTTTATTGATCCTATCCACAATATCACATCAGTAACTTTCTCTACAAACTTTGGACCAATGGAAGTCATTAGGTTGTAGCATTCGGAAATTTACTATTTCTATGGAATGGGTGCTTTGCAATGTATGAAATTTGACTTCATGATTTGCAAATACAACATCTTACATGTAAAATAATCACACATACTTGAAACTCATACCTAGATACTTATATCTATAAGTTATGGTTTTCTGGATCATACTACCTACTATGATGCTGATGGTAATTCAGCTGCATATTAAGTACTTTCAGTTGGTCTTTATTCAGGTTACATTTATATTTAAGATCATTGATCATCTTCTTTTACTGAATGAATGAGTTGATGTTGTGCAATTATTTGGAATTGTCTTATAAGAACATGAATTCTTGTTGTAGATAGAACAAACATTGCATCACTGTTTCATATTTGTATTCACTTATAAATATAACATAAATATAATAATACCAAACTTGAATACCTAAAAGTTGTTTATTTTATTAATAAACTTAAGTAGAGAATGTAAAAACATATGAAATCCTAAAGAACCAAGTATTTTTTTAAAAACAAAAACAAACGAATAGTTCAAATAAACTTAAATATGCATGACGAAGATGTGTAATTGTTATATTTTAAGGGTCTTGTTCCAACTTCACTGACACTAACTTCATGCTTGGGTTCAAATCTTCAACTTCATCTTCGGTGTCATAGTCTGATAAATCAATTAACTCAATGTTGTATGCCTTTTCATTTACAGATTGTTGTTGACAAATACTTCCTCTAACATTCCTTGTCACATCGTCTCCTATATTCTGTATTGTTAAGGAAAATAAATTACAAACGATAATTTATAATCGTATAAATTAAAAATTGTAAAAACAAAAAGTAAAAACAAAAAGTATTAAACCTCATTCTCTTCCAAGTGTGGACTTGCAATGCAATCTTCTTCATCCTCTAATACCTCATGAATCTCAGCTGAAGGAGTTGACGAGTCATCTTTAAAATCCTGTAATGTTTAGAGTAAAAGTGTTTAAAAAAAATTAATGTTTATTAACAAATTATTTACAAACAAAAAGTAATAAACCTCATTCTCTTCCATGTCTTGACTTGCAATGTCATCTTCACAATTCTGTAATATTAATTTTAATAATTTATACAAAAGATTTAAACATTATAAACAAAAAAAATACTAACATAATATTTTTTACCTCATTATCTTCTATGTTTTGACTTCCAATGTCATCTTCTTCATCCTAATTGTATATTTGAAAATTAAAATTTGTAAAACAAATTGATTTTAGACGTACATGTTATATAATATATATACATAATATAATGTATCATACCTCATTCTCATTCAACTCGGTGGTATACTCTTCATTTTCTTCTATGTTTTCACTTGCAATTTCATCTTCTTCATCCTGTGTTGTATATTAGAAATACATAAATTAGTAAACAGGAATATATTTTTAAACATCCATGTTGCTTAATATTAAAAAAAAATATAATGTATCATACCTCATTCATCTCATTAGATTCATTGCTATACTCTTCATCTTCTCCCTATTTTATATTATTTTAAAAAACATTAAACTATATAAAATTTTAAAAATATAGTAGTATTATAAAGAAGTTTATTTTAAAAAATAACTTTACCTCAGAAACCAAAAAACCATTTTTGAAGTAGTTTATTGTTTCTACATCTTCAGTAACCTTTTCGGCACGATAAATATGGCTATTATTATTGTGGTTAAATTCAGTATACTTAATCTTAAACAGGTATTGTTTCCCAATAATCTGATTAAGATCGTCTGGAAAGTACTCATTAGTATCCATGCCATGCTTTTCCATAATCTCCCATGCGGATAATTTGGTCATCTTAAAAACATTGTTGTCAAAAATGACAACTTGGGCAGATCCACTATCATCAAAAATTCGAACAATAAGCTTGAACCTATAATTGTTAAATAACAAAAATTAATTTTTTTCTTCATAAAATATAATTATAAAAAATGCAAGCATAAAAAAATCATACCAAGATACAATGCCATATGTTTCTCCATGTTTTTTACAATGCCATAATTGTTTTTTGTTTCTTGAAGAAGAAGATGATTTCGTTGGAATAGGAGAAACCTTGAGTTACATGCTTTACCGAAATTATAAGCCCATCCACTTTCATATTGAATCTTGTGTAATGTTGCATACACAACACAATATGTTTCCTATATTTAAGGTAAAACTTAATGTCAAAAATAAAATTATGAAAAACTAATTATACTTTTATAATACAAAAATAAAGATAAAAGTTTACTCAAGTGAATGTGTTCTTACCGGTTCAATAGTACGTATCATTCCAACCATTTTCTTTAAGCAACCTTGCATGAACTCGGCAGGTGTAACAACATGATTCTCTTGATTGTGGATTCCAATTTTAAATTCACTTGCATCATTTCCATGGTGTGCTTCGTACCTTAAATATACATGGCATGTAAATAAAATAATTCAAATGTAACTATTATTAGGATAGCATTTTTTTAATAAACCTCTTAACAATTTATTTACCTCTTTCGAAAAGAAGTCAATGGAGTAAGATCTCTATTAATGAAAATCCTTGTTCCAAATAGAGCATTGTGAACTGTTGGCTTGTCTACATAGTTAAAAACACATATTTAAGCATAATTAAAAATAAATAATCATAATATAATACACTTTTATGTGATATAATTTTAAAGGGAAATATACTTACTATTCCAATACTTGATCTTTGCCAATATCATGAGAATGTCAAGGTGTCCAATTTTATCAAGTTTATTAGCATAGTCATTCCACATGAGTGCATATTTGTCCCAAAAAGTACATTCCAATCTCAAAGATCTGCACCATATGATTACAATATATACTTAACATACAGTTATATTCAATTTTATATTTACTTATAACAAAATTACGTCATTGTACTTACTCAGCATCTTCAATCACATGATCCTTGAACTTTTGCACAACCATATCCATTGTGACCACAATATTACCAATGGATACAACGGTACCAACAAAATCTAAAAAGCAGTTAATTAAAATAAGTAAGACATGTGTATATAATTTAATACTTAATCATAGATAAAATACATACCATGATTCATGTTCATGATATTCCTTATTTGTGTCCAAATACGTGAAAATGGCTCTCGACAAAACCGGTAAAGTTCTCATCAATTTGTTCAATTCTCGTCACTTGATACCTTTATAAAAGGCTATTTTCCATTTATTAGGTAACAATGGGAGTCTTCCACTATTTTCAATAACTCAAAATTAGAGATGATATAGCACAGTCCCTCTTGAAGAAGAGGCTCAAATTTGAACATCCATTCTTGCTTGACGAAGTGAATTCGCTTGTTGTATATTCATTATAAACAGTTATATTTTGTATAAAAACACAAAAATGTAAACATATTAAAATATAAATTACTGTTCATCTTGGAAAATACAATCCAAGCTATATGGATCATGTATTTCATTAATTTTATGTGAATGCCAAGCAGATATACACCTCCCTTTAATTGACATGTTAGCAATCATAGGGTTAATATCTATAATTGGAGTTATTGTTCTTTCCTTCATCTTTAGCCCTGTAATTATACAAAAACATCAAGCTTAAATAATCTATTTAAATAACAATGGAATTTCCATTATTTTTGTAAAAATAAACTTACCTGGTGTAGTAGTCTTTAAGTTGGATACATTGATCCGAGTATTTTGTTTCTTATGTGATTTTGATACTGTCAAATAATAAACAAAATTTAACAAACAAATAAATACTAATCAAATTATATATATACAAAAAAAATAACTACTAATCAAACCTTCTTTTTCTAATGTAGTATCCAAAGCCCGCTTTGTTCTTTTATGACTACTTAAACCTGTTGTTATCCACAACAAACAAAGTTTTTCTTAAAATAAACAAATAACAACATGTATCTATTTAAAAACAAAAGGATGATCTTATGAAATTTAACCTGCTTGAGAACTTCCATTAGCATTATCAACAACTCCAATGTTTCTGGGATTATGTTTAGCAATTTGCTTTACTGGTGAACTTAATCCTGTAGTCACAAACAATATGTGATTAAAAAACAAATAAATTTTACCACGTATTCAAAAACAATATACCCTTCAATATAAATGCAAAATATACCTGCAGATTGTTGATGTTTACCAACTTTCGTGGATTCTGAAGCTAAACCTGATAATTAATAACACAAAATGTTAACATTTTAAGATCTTTATAAAGGTATTATTCTTTAAAACTACAAATGAGGAACTCTTTTAAAGGTTAAACATAAGCAACATATACTATGTCAAACACCTTCAGTTGCAAACCTAAAAAAAACAACCTATACACTGTCAAACGCCTTTACCAATTGCAAACCTATATATTAACTGCCCATGCTACAATTACCTCAAATATCAGTTTATAAGGTCAAATATAATGCTTATTAGAACCTTATGAAAACACTGGAATAGACATAAGTGCATTGCTGCTATAGTATTAAATAACCTTTACCACCACAACACATAAACACCCTCCAATTGCACCAAAAATAAGTTTGTAACCTCAAATATAATTTTCAAGTCATAAAAAAACAACCTATACACTAATTGCAATCAATTAACGATATTCGATATTGTGGCAAGTTTTTTGATCATTATAAATCTATCACTGTTACTTTGTCAATTAACGATATTTAATCCACTTTCACAGGCTCGTCATTGTACTTCATTTATCATACCAGAACAATATAACACATATATACTTTTTGCATTTTATATTAACAAACAACAATCTATATCATGTCCAACAACTTTAGCATTTATAATCCTAAAAACTACATATTCAGCTTCCACAAATATTAGCTTATAAGGTACATTAAAACTCTGACCCATACTATATCCTACAAATTTAACATATCAAATCCTGTAAACTACATATACAGCTTCCAACCATTGTATGTGCAGTGTTAAAAATTCATGTAATTTTATTTGAACATAAATAATTAACTTTAGCATATCTACACAATAATTCATTGATGTTCAGTAACAGTTGAAGATTAAGAATGATAGTTTACTGTCACATGTACAACAACATAACCATTTGTATATTAGAACACTTCAAATTAACATTAATATTAAACTATGTGAAAATTTTGCATATTAACTGTATGTTATTGGTTTTCACATACACATCATAACACAATCAAACATAGGCGTATAGAAGATGAGTTTTAGAGAGAGAAAGTTAGAGGTTTAGGGAACTTTAGAGAGAGAAAGAAAATCTTATTATGAGCTCCAACTCTCTACCTTGAGAGGTAGAGAGTATTTATAGTCTTACATAAAGCCACACAACGGGCCGTGGATCGGGCATACAGGTGGGTAAAGACCCGTCCGTCCTCACGGTGTTGCTTAACTAAATACTACTTAACTTAAAAGAACTACGACTACGAGCTTTCTAACGATTACATATACTTGAGGTGATCGACTCTTTAATACACGGAATTTCTAATTCCTAACAATCTCCCTAAGGAGGTCACTCAATCATGTACCAAAATTACATAGAATACAAATAGATATTACATTAAAAATTGTTCTTGCATTCTTGATGTAGTCCTTTGCTCTATTCTTTACATTGCATGTTTGGTTATTCCAAGTGGAGGTCTTTCTTGATCCACGTGATAATAATTTTGAGCCGACTTTTGAGATCAACAACAATCAAAATCTCGAGACATCCATTGTGGTGTTGGTATTATGTGATGTTGTGACTTTTGGACCGACATGCTCACATTACGGATCATGATATCTTCTCATCGAGTAGCGGAAGCTTTAGTTGATTCATGATATTGGCGGCGTAGCGAAGCATGGAGTGAAAATATCGAGTCATTGATGCACTAATCATGATTTCTTTTGAGATGAATGTGTTAAGTGAGCATGCGGCTATGGATTGACCGCTTCATTACGATCACCGCAAGCGTCGGGTGTACACGCATACACAAGTTAGCAATAAATCGCACGAAAGTGTCTTTGATCACTTCGTTGAATTGAGGTACACGCCCACGGTTCCCGTTGATCGATACATGTCTTACTGTGATCGGTATAATTCAAGAATTTCCTTGGCGAGGTTTCAATGTTTGCTCTAGTTGTTCTCAAACCGGAACATCTCAAAGAAGACAACACGGAGTGAGTGAACCAAATGAATAGAAATTCACCGATTGATGAAAAGATATTTGAAAACAATCGTGTATTGCTCAATAGAAATTGTTTTGCAATACAACGAATGTTTTAATGAACATCAATTATCAATCATAAAACACCTTTGATTTGAAATATTTGTACACGGTCGATGTGCTAAAGAAAAGAGTTTTAAAGCACAATGACCGGTTTTCAAAGGTATCCGTCAATCCATAACTGAACCGGGATTGATTCAAGAGATTGAATCGCCCCATTGTTTACGCTCGGTTGTCACATGGTTGATCTATATAATAGATCTCATGCCACCTACCGGAGCTTGTTTGATGTTGGCTCGAAGGCTTTCCATCTTCATTGTGAATATGTATACACATCACTCGGATGTTACGCAATACCACAAGGATAATCGTGGGACTCAAGATATAATCTCTCTTTCCACATTGTGTGAAGCAGAGAGTCTTCATTGAAGGTGTCCTAATGAGATTTATTGATGATCTCGTGGCTCTAGACTCAATATGTGCATATTTGGATCTGTGCGGAGACTAGGAGAGGGTCTCCTTCTTCAATATCAACAATCTCTAAGAGAAAGTCGATAGATAATGTCGGTTCCCGTGAGAATGAAACAAGTCCTTTTAATAGGAACTTGAGTGGTTTGGAAAGTTTTAGTGCGGTCGTCCTTTGGGTCCATGACGTCTTGTCTTCAATACCGATGTTACCATCGAGTAGCATATGAATTGAACCCGGTTTCGCCCTAAGGTTGAATAAATGGAGGGCTATTTGTTTCACCCTTTTCTCATTCAATTCTTTTAATTCTTCAACCCTTCATGCTTACGAGACTTCATAGCAAGAACCTTGTTGGGTTTGTTCCAATACTTGCTCTATCTCGATCCGCACTCTTCCCATATCTCACTTTTCTCCTTTTATCGTCATACCTAAGGACTTCTACACTACCTAGTGGATTGTCCTGGGTAGATCCCTCCGATTCAGCGGATCATGGGAACCAATACCTAACCTTATCATCCTTATATCACCGTACATAAAGTAAAGTTGGTCGGTCTATTTGGTATTGTTCATCGCCATTGGAATCAATTGAAAACCATTTGAAAATTAATCCGGATACTTGTGATATATTATCAAAACATTTTGTACCGAATTGTTTTGATATTTTTAGAATAAGTGCTCCCTCAACATGTGCATCAAATGTTTGAAATCGTTTTGCACAGGAGGCAAGAGGAAGAAATTACTTCTTTGATTACGGTTTTCTAAAAGATATCACCATCACTTCCTTGATCACATCAAGTAGATATAGCATTTCCTGGAAGGATGAGGTTTCCATAAATTTGCTCCCCTCAATATGTGCCTCGAGGTTTGAAAGGAGTTTTGCACATACTAGAGGAACCGCACATTGAGATAAATGATCATGTTTCAAGTCATAGGTGTAAGATAGATGCTCCCCTCAACATGTGAATGGAAAATTTGAAATCGTTTGTCACATGCGGGAGGATAACATGTACATCCTTGTAAAACCATTTACCGAATCCTCGGTTTAAGTCCAATTTAAATCACAAATTCTCCCCGATCACAATTATCAAATCATTTGAGATTTGTGATCTCTTATAGATTTAAATTGATTTTGAAAGCTTTTAAGGAGAATTGTGACTTGATTATGAAAGCGTTTTAATCGATAAAGATCGGATTTAAGACTTTAAACTCCATTGATAAAACATGCATGAATATCTTTTGAAAACAATTGAATGCCAAATAACTTTTTAATTTAATTGAAATCATTCTCCCCTCAATCAATGACATAGGTTGTTGATTGAGAGATTGATATTTTGACAAATAAGTCCAGATGATTATCAAAAATAGAGGCGAGTTATTTTTCAAAGCGCTTAATTTTCAGCAGATAACGGTTTATAGAATCGTAGCATGGAATTTTGAAAGTCATGATAAAGCATGGCTCGTTCTTTCTTAGAAAAGCGGAGTTCTTGCTGAAATGACAATAAACCATTTTTCTCTTTCTCCCAAAAATATTTTTAATTTTTGATTTTTTTTTTTTTTTTAAATTCGAACAACATCTAAAGTCCCGTGTCATTCTTTTGAATGACAACATCAAGACCGTAGATATTATCGAATCGAGAGAAACAAGACAAAATGACAATATTTTTGAAGATTTTCTAATTTTCAAATTTTTATGGATTTTGAAAGTTTTATATTTTCTATTTGATTTTTATTTTTTATTATTTTTTTTTAGGATTTATAATTTTGTATTTTGATTTTCGAATAGATATATACGAGGAGATAGATGAAGATAGACCTTTACTCCTCGCCTTCCTCCCGAAGACGTTTGAGTGTTTCGGTTGAAGGCTTTTCATGCCCATTCGTGGAAGAATAAACTCAAAGCGTTCTCTTCGAAGAGCTTTGGTGAAGATGTTCGCTAACCGGTATTCATCCTCACAAAATAGAGTTCCACTACACCTTTTTCCACTTGTTCCACGATGAAATGATGTCGAATGTCGATATGCTTTGCTCTTGAGTGTTGAACATTGTTGCATGAGAGAGCAATAGCACTTTTATTATCACAAGATGTAGGGATTTTGTTGAATTCAAAGCCATAGTCGATAATTGAGATCTCATCCATAAGATTTGAGCTCAACAGATGACATGGCTATGTATTCACCTCTCAGAGGAAATAGAAGTACTTATTTGCTTCTTTGAAGACCAACTCACAAGCTTATCACCCAAAACCGAGCACCTCAGGATGTACTTCGACGAGTATCTTGACACCGCATGATCAAAGATCAGATAGGTCGTTAGTGACATACGGTGTCTCGGGTACCAAAGACCCATATTGATGGTTCCTTGAGATACCGAAGACCCTTTTAACCGCTTCAAGGTGCTTTTTAGTAGGCTTAGCCGGTATCTAGCACACATGCAAACAATGAACAAGATGTCGGTCTACTAGCGTGAGGTACATCGTGATCCAATCATACTACGATATTTCGTTTGGTCAATCATGATCCCCGAGTGGTCCTCATCTAGTTGGTTCGATCAATCATGGGGTGTCAACAGGTCACTTGAATCAAATCCAAATTTCTTTAAGATCTCAATTGCATATTTAGATTGATTTATGAAAATGCCTCGAGACTTTGTGAAATTTGTAATCCCAAGAAAATGACATTTGTCCCATCATTGACATTTGAAATTTTGAAGTCATTTCATTAGAAAAACGATCACATTCCATTGGGTCTGCATCGAGGCAAAATAATATCATCAACATAAATTTGAACATGAATTAAATGTTTGCTCGACTTCCTAGTGAACAATGTTGGATCAATCGCTCCTTTGCTAAATCCGTTGATAGAAGAAACTTTGACAAAGGTATCATACCATGCCCTTGGAGCTTGCTTTAAACCGTAAAGGGCCTTCTTCAAACGATAAACGTGAGTAGGATGCTCTTGATTTACAAATCCTTCAGTTACCGACGTGACGACTTCTTTAAGGTCTCCGTTCGTAAATGCCGCCTTCACATCCATCCGATAGACTACCATGTTCTTACTAGCAAGATTAGCTGAAGATTCGATTGCCTCGATTCGAGCAATCGAGCAAAAGATTCTTCAAAGTCAATACCTCCTCTTGACGGTATCCTTTAGCAACTAATCGAGCCTTGTTCTTCAATACATCACTATGCTCATCTAGTTTCACTTTGAAGATCCATTTTAGAGCAATAATCATGGCACATTCTCGAGCGGTACTAACTCCCATACATCAAGTCGATCAAACTCATGAATTTCATCTTGTGTAGCATTGAACCCACCGCCTTCGCTCATGGCAGCTTTTAACATCCTTTGGTCGATCTTTGAGAGTACGGAGTTGAAGAAACACCATAGGGCATCGGTTACAAGTTGTTTCCGTGTTGATACGGGACGAGAGGGATTTCAATGATGTTGTCTAATGGATGATCGTGAGTCCATTTTCCGAGGTGTTCATGTGGTAGTTGTTGAGGGATCAAGTAGCGTAGTCGATGTCTCTTGAAGAAGATGGTTCAAGAAGATTCAGAGCAAATATGTTTTCGAATGAAGCATCTTTAGGAGTTTCAAAGGATTAACTTCATCATTGATGCCGTAAACATTTCCATGATGTACATTTGAAGAATGATGAATTGTTGATGAGATGAAGGATCGCAGCAGCTTCTTGACTTAAAGATATTGAGGACCGAGGATTGCCTTCATTCACGTGAATATGAGCGACCTCTGTTGTAGGAATCGACACCTCATTAGTACTTGGATCATAAAGTTCATCAAACATAGGATCAAACAATTTCTTTAAATCATCTTCGGATGGAGGTACATATGGAGTTTCTTGAGAAGAGTTTGGAACAAGGGATGAACCAATGGGACTGTTTTGAAGTGTGGGTCCAGAATCGAATTGTCCAGAGCCATTTGACCGGTCACCATCAAACGTAACGTGAATTGTATCCATGATATTTCGGTTCTTTTGTTGTAGATTCGGTACCACTTTTTGTTTGGTGTATACCCTACAAATACTCCAATGTCCCTTTAGCTCTAAGTTTGCCTAAGTCTTGTCCTTCATTAGTTGGATAACACAATGCTCCAAACACACGAAGGAAAAGAGATTAGGTTTTCGTTGTGGACAAGTTCATATGGTGTCTTTCCATGAACAAAGGTGAATCGTGAACGATTTTGTGTGTAGCATGCAGTGGATATAGCTTCACCGAGAGAAACATTGGAACCTTTGAGTAAATCAAGATTGTTCTAGCGGCTTCCACAAGGGTTCGATTTCCTTTTCAACTACACCGCTCGTTGAGGAGTTCGTGGAACACTTCTTTGATGGTCGATTCCAATGCTTTATAAAAGTCACTAAGTTGTTTGTTAACAAACCCGCCCATTGTCTGTTCGGATAATTCGACTGCTTTGTTAAGTCGAACTGCAATTGTTTGATGAGTTTGATGATGATATCGTGAGTTTCATCCTTTGTCCTTAAGAATTTGACCCTGTGAATCTAGAGTAATCATCAACCACAACCAACACATATTTCTTACCAAAGATGTTCGCACTCTCATTGGTCCACACAACCATATGAAGGTATGAAGAACTTCAGAATTGAGTTTGTAGGTTTGGGTTTCAGGGCATACTTTTGCTTTTACCCAATTGGCATGTCGAACAAAGATGATCCTTTTCATACTTTAGTCTAGGTAAACCCACAACTAAGTCCTTTCGAAAGATCATTGATGGTGCCAAGTTCAAATGATTGAGACGACGATGCCATAACCATGACTTTGTTTTTGAAGCCTTTGATAACAAGCAAATTGAGAAGACCTCATCATGTCATCGATAGAGATGTGTAAAGATTTGAGCCACGAGTTCCTTTTAACGCTCCTTACCATTAAGTTCTCTAACAAAGCGGTATGTTTTTCAAGGCTACTTCTAGATCGTAATCACGTAATGACCAACAGAGAATGTTATGACCCGCACCTTCCACATAGTATACTCTAGAGATGACACTATCACCAACAACGAATTCCATAACCCATGATTGCACCGAAATGATCATTACCGAATCTATCAGTCCCGATGAATTTGCTCACGGTTCATGAGCGCGACCGTCGCCTTGAGGTCATATCCTTGAACAACTCGAGTCCGTGTACCACGTAATCGATTTGAACAATGCAGCTGAACACGCATAAGAGTGGATAATCGATAATTGGGATCCCCATGCAAGAATGGGTTCCATTTGGTTAGTAACAATGGTTGGAACACCCACATCGAAAAAGAAGCATTCATATAAGAAATTAAGGCACGGAATCATTGTGAATTGATACAAGATTAGTGTCTCAGATAGCCCTGCTCACGGTGTGCTCACTTAAGGGAATAGTTCTACCAAGAGGCATCCATTTTCTAGTGGGCATTGTCGATTATTCTTATGACCAACAGTATCCAATAATAGCCTATCTTACTAAATGTTCTTCCTGTGGGTTTCCACTGTTTTCTAACTTTTTTCGTTTTTCCTTTTTGCCTTTTTAGCATTAATAGCATTAACTCGGAAAATTAACATCATTAGGCAAAACATTAACACCACATTCATGATTAGAAATGTAATTCAAGACATTAGTACAAGGTTTGCAAATAGTATCGAATTTCAATTAATTACAAGATGCGCTTATGGCTAATACTAGAATCAACACGATTCGCTTTATTCGATTCAAGCTTAAAGTTCCTAGATTGTTCTTCACTCTTTTCCGTGCACATTCTTAGCTTCATGAGGTCCTATCATTCCTTGTATTGTCTTGAGACTTTGACCGCTCCCTTTATTGTCACCGACATTACTCAGAGGAATGGGAACATTAGTGGGCTTTACAACTCTTTGCATTACCCGCTTAGATGTGCCGATCCGAACTACATGCAGCACACTAAGGTTCACTTTCTTAAAACTAGAAGTGCCGGGATTTGTACTCCTAGAAGGCACACTGAGTTCTCTTTCATAGCATTGATGATCCGAATCCGAACTACTTAAAGGCACACTAAGGTTCACATTCAAGACATTGGGCATCGAATGAATATCATACTTGGCAATAGGCATCGAACATGGAATCAAAGGATTAACTCTCTCACCTAAGGACTTTGGGCATATGTGATCAAGCATTCTAGGATTTCTTGAGATCGTTTGGCATATAGGCATGCATGTCCAATTGCATTATCATGAGGTTTCTCTAACTTATCCTCTTCAACAATCTCATGCAGACATTCTAGGCAATCCTATGGATGAGAAGTATGTTTGAACAACAAGTTTGTTGTTCCCGAGATGAGAGGATATATTTCACGCATAAAGCATATTTATTACAAGAGTGAACCTTTGATACACCATTCTCCCCATTGGTCATTGGCATTTTCCCTTTACCCGACTCTTCGATTCTCAATTTCCTTTTGCAATGAAGTTATTTGTTCGTTATTTTGTTACGAGTGACCTTTATTGATTCAAATAACTCATTGAAATGACGTTAACCTTTTCATTTTCTTCTAGAAAACTTTCGTTTTCCTTTTGTAATGCATTTACCGTGTTTTGAAGATGAAACGTTTGAGAATTTCGAGAATCTAAAGGAGGAGGCATTTGGGAGCCCGTCATATTGTTCGTTGACCCTTTAATTGAGAGATTTGGGCTTTCAACTTTCTCGATCAGTGTTCAGATCGAGCTTGAATCGCTCATCACGCTTTGTTAATTTGAAAACCGTGATCAAACTCGAGCATCCGAGAGATGTCTTGATATTTGAAGTTTTGACATTTTCTTTAAGATGTTGATATTTTAGTTGTAAATTAAAATGCTCAACTTCTAGTTTAGAAAAATGTTTAACCAAATTGTCGCGATCATCCAGCTCAATTTTCTTGTTTAGTTCGTAATTAGTTTTTTCAAGCTCAATGACACGATCATAGGAGACTTTCGTGGCAACCGATAATTCATGAAATTTGGAAGCATTAATGGAACAATTTGTAGCGTTGAAAACACATCTTGAGCAATACATCTGTAAATCGTGTTCTCATTTAGTGTATGCAAGTTCTTCCTCTCAATCTCATTATATTTTAGTGCTCGCTCATAGTCACTAACTTCAACTATCATTGCATCAAATTCCTTTTCCATTCCCTTAATATCGCTTTATCCCCTTTAAGACTCTCAAAGTGATCTTTAGAAGTTTACGAAAGGCATGACCTCGCTTAAATAACATTCTTTCATTTGCTCAAAACCCTTTCTCCTTCCGTTATACCAGTGGTGTGATCCTTTCTTGCAAGTTTTCTCAAAATCAACAAATAGTTGAAATATAACATATTGGCTAATTAAGGTCTTGCTTTTAGTGGCAATTGTTCTAGGAACAAGATGCATTCGTGTATTAGGAGGATACACATCGCCTAGGCATTTTCCAAAGGGAGGGTTTGTTTCAACAATATTTTCACTTTCCGCTTATCTAAATCCATTTTCCAAAACTTGTTCGGAGTCAACAATGTTCGAGGCTTAAACATGTTCAAGGAAACCAGCTTTTCCTTCTTGTAATCATGGGGTGTGATCTTTATTTTCTTCTCTCTACATTTAGGATCATCTAATTTCTTGTTCATCTTTTCCCTAGTGACTTCATCTCGATTTCTTATCTTCCTCAAAGGCACTCAACGCAACTAGGTTTCTGCCTAGGTTTAAGGATTTCATTGCCATCATAAAGAACCTTATGAGCATTTCTAGCCCTTTTAATGACCTCTGATTTGGTTCCTTAACAAGGGGAATGTTATGCTTATCGCTTAAGACCCTATGCTTAGTGATCATGTGAGCAATCGAATGGTGTTCCTTGTATGTACAACTTGTTTTCAAGTTTTTTTCAAAGTTTTCAGATTAGAAAAATCTTTCAAGAGTTTTGATTCCTTGCATTAAATTCTTGCTTAAGCATTTTCACATTTTCTTGAAGTTCTTGTTTTTGCTTAGCGCTTTAGAAAGCTTTTCTTGCAAGGAATTTAACCTTGTTTTAATACTTTTCCGAAAATTACTTTTCTAATGATTGTACGACTTGGTCATCCATTTCTCGCTCACGAGTGGTCAACTCAAATTTTGCACGTTGTTCATAAATAGCAACACGCTCTTTATAGGCATTTAATTCGTAAATTACGACTCATCAGGGGCAGCAAAGGTATTCATCAAAAATATAGTCATTGTTGATCGCGGGAGATGCATCACTTGGTACAACTTCACTTTCACTTTGTTTCACATATTGATCATATGGGACAACATTGACATTACCCATATTTTCAATATTTGATTCAATAGTTTCAGCTTGATAGTACTTTGTCATGCATCTTTGCACATCAAGATCATCGATAGTTTTAGTACCTCGAGATGAGTTTGTCTTTGGATGGGCCACTTGTGGTGAAGAGGAGACCTTGGGAGAAACCATTGGAGAAATGCTAGCCATAAAATTGTGTGCAGAGGGTCCATCATCCACATCGTGTCGATGTATCACAATCGCCGACTTGAAAGGTATTCGATGATTGTGACTCATCTCCGAATAGGCCGCTCATCCACATCTCGCATCATAGGTCTTGGCATTGCCTCGCCTAGAAACAACAATTCCTCTTCATCCAAAGCAAGACCATTATCCCGAGCTTGTACAAGTAGCATCTTATCTCAAATGTAATCAAAGATTCGTGGACGCTTTGAGATGTGCGCCTTGCAATGTGTCCTCACCACCACGCTTATAACATTTGATCGGCTTTAGCTTGACCTTGATTACCATTCCTTCCTCGATTCGACACCAACATAACCTCTACTACCCACCTCTTCCCCGATCATACTGCCTTTCCCGAATCGTTGCACCACGATCCTCCCATCTTTAACAAAGAGCTTGATTGTGTGGGTTAGATAACGCTCGAGGTTGTTATTGGTTTGTGGGAGAGAATTCATGTTTTGACCAATCGTAAGAGCTAGTTGATTAATGAAGTTACCCACGTGCATCAAGATCGCCTTGTTTGAACATGGGATCAGAATTAGTTTGTGATTACCATTTCCCATGGGTATGACTTGTGAGGCTTGGTCAGATTCCGATGTTCGAGTAGAAGGTAGTTGAGTCATTAGACGAGCTTGTCTCTCCCCGTTGGTTTTGAACCGATTAAGAACCATTTTTTCAAACATAGCATGTCTCTCATTCAAGGAGGAAGGCATAGAGTTGCTCATAGTTTGTATTCTTCAATCCTTTAGTGAGCTTCACAGAGGTGACAAACTTATGCCATTCGGGATTCATGTTGTTCACAAATTTTGAGTTCAAATTGAATGTTAGGCATAGTCATTTCGATGTTACTCATATCATTCACCAACTTATGAAATCTCACATAGTACTCATAGACACTCTCATCCTGGTTTCATCTTGAAATGTTCAAATTGCCAGAGTTGTGATTCTCTGCCTTCCATAGTTAATTCGAACCCGAGAGAAGCATCTTGACATTATCCCATACCGCCTTTGCTTCGTGTTGTGATTGATCGCCTTGTAGATGTCTTTAGAAGACCTTGAAGAACAATGTTAGAAGCCTCGATATCAAGATCGAATCTCTTTTCTCCTTATCATCAAGCTCATCATACATCTTTGGTCCGTCCATTCCAGAATCGTAGTTCCATCTTCAGCAGATCAGATTGGCACATCTCTAGTCGCCTCAACTCGACACGGTCCTTCATCAATGGATTTGAGAATGTTGACACCATTTTCCTTTCCAAGGCAAGACAACTGATTCGTTGAGCCCAAGAATCGTAGTCGCCTGCAAGCATGGGTGGACGAGTATCCGAACCACCGCTTGAACATCCTCGCAAATGGAGATGATAGTAGAACGTTGGTAGACATGTTAATGATTATACGGATTTTATAACTCTATGATTAAACCGGAAATAGATTCTTTCACGGATTTTACTAAATCAAGAGAAAACCGTAAAAAATCACCCAAGTCGCTAAGATAATGCACCAAGTCGCTAGCACCTAATTCGCTTATACCACCAAGTCGCTACATTCCCAAGTCGCTAAACAAATGTAAGTCGCTAGTAGTAACTCGCTAAGCCTCAAGTCGCTAGCAAAATTTTGGCAAGAATTGCCACTCAAGTCGCTAAAGATTCAAGTCGCTAAAGAGCAACTCGCTGCATCAAGTCGCTACCACTGTCGCTACCCGTAGGAGAGTCCACTACTTGTACCGTTAATCGCTAGGTCTAAGTCGCTAGCTCCAAAACCCGAACTCGCTACAAAATTGTGAAGCAAGTCGCTACGAAGAAAGAGATCCGTATATCAAGTCGCTAGCAAGAAAACCACATAAACATCACTTTTGAATCCAAAACAACCCAACCAAGATGATTCAAGCTACCAAATGGAAACCTAAACACTTGTGATGATTCTAAACATAAAAGTACTAACAAAATCCAAGCTTTAACACAAGAAATCAACCAAATGATGCACAAACCACTAAACTTTTTCAAACTCAAAAACCACCTAAAAACCACTAGAAATCCAAAGATGCGCACGATATGATCTAACCATGGCTCGATACCAATTGTAGGATATTGGTTTTCACATACACATCATAACACAATCAAACATAGGCGATAGAAGATGAGTTTTAGAGAGAAAGTTAGAGGTTTAGGAACTTTAGAGAGAAAGAAAATCTTATTATGAGTTCCAACTCTACCTTGAGAGGTAGAGAGTATTTATAGTCTTACATAAACGCCACACAACGGGTCAGGATCGTGCATACAGCTGGTAAAGACCCGTCCGTCCTCCACGGTGTTACTTAACTAAATACTACTTAACTTAAAAGAACTACGACTACGAAGCTTTAACGATTACATATACTTGAGGTGATCGACTCTTTAATACCTGGAATTTCTAATTCCTAACATTAACAAATCAAGAATCCTAACAATGTAAAACTAAACTTTTATTACTCAAAAGAATCATCTACCCGACATTAATCTCATTGTTACATGTATTACTAATTTATCATTGTATAACATACCCGCTTTATAATGTTATTATAAGTAGGGTTCCATGTTAGTTTGAATACAATTAGTTACTTCTATAAGCTAAAACCAATAACATAAGTGGAACAAATTAGTAAGCAAATTGTTGATGACTGGACATAAGTGAATTGCTGATGTAGTGTAAAAAAATTTAAAACAAAAACACATAAACATGTTTCACAAATCATTGATTGTGCAGTGTTAAAAACAGATTAGACAAAGTGTTTTAAACCAACAAAAACAACTTAGACAATGTATTAAAAAGTGTTAAAAACAGATTAGACAATGTATACTATATCCAACGACTTTAGCAATTGTAATAATATAAATTACGTATTCAACAATTGTACACAAATACACTTTCATCTGTTAACACTGTCAAATATATACCACATAATATTTACAGACTAACACAATTCCACAACATGTACTCATTCAAACATAATATGTATATGTTACTGTTAATAATTGACATCTAAACATAAATCTGCTATATATGCATACTAACAATGATCCATACTATGTCCTACAAATCAAGCATATTAAATCCTATAAACTACATATACAGCTTCCATTCATTGATTGTGCAGTGTTAAAAACAGATTATACAAAGTGTTTTCAACCAACACAAACAACAATGTATACTATATCCAACGACTTTAGCAATTGTAATAATATAAACTACCTATTCAACAATTGTACACAAATACACTTTCACCTGTTAACACTGTCAAATATATTCCACATAATATTTACAGACTAACACAATTACACAACATGTACTCATTCAAACATAATATGTATATGTTACTGTTAATAATTGACATCTAAACATAAATCTGCTATATATGCATACTAACAATGATCCATACTATGTCCTACAAATCAAGCATATTTAATCCTATAAACTACATATACAGCTTCCATTCATTGATTGTGCAGTGTTAAAAACAAATTATACAAAGTGTTTTCAACCAACACAAACAACAATGTATACTATATCCAACGACTTTAGCAATTGTAATAATATAAACTACCTATTCAACAATTTTAGACAAATACACTTTCACCTGTTAACACTGTTAAATATATACCACAAAATATTTAAAGACAAACACAAATCCACAACATGTACTCATTCAAACATAATATGTATATGTTACTGTTAATAATAGACATCTAAACATAAATCTGCTATATATGCATAATAACCTGATGTGGAACCTTTTTGGATTCTGTTAGCTTTACTCTTGCATCCTATATATTATAAAACATAACGGAGTTAAATTACATGCATATAACTAAGATTATTCAAAAAAATTCATATAACATTAGTATAACATAAAAGTTTTAAAAAAACCTGTTGATGGAGAAGCAACATTAGTAGCAGCTACTAAAGGATTGTTAACTTGGTTTCCTTTTCTTATTTTCTTACCTTGACTCTTGATTCCTAAATATTATAAAACATAATAAACTTTAATTACATTCATAAAATTAAAATATAACATCATAATTTTTAAAAAAACAAAACCTGTTGATATTTTCTTAGCTTCAGTGTTGATTCCTGTATATTATAAAACATATTGAAGTTTAATTACATGCATGAAATTAACATAAAACATAATAATTTAAAAAAAACTAAACCTGTTGATAACAATAGAAAAAACCTACCATTGTCTTGAACATTATTATCTTTGTTTCCTTTGAAAATCCTTAAACTTTTTCTTAATCTGCCTTGATCTTTTTGGGACTCCATCCTTGTATCAAATATCTGTTAACAAACAAAAAACAATATATGCTATCTGATAAAAAATTATGTTAAACTCAAACTCGAAAAAAAAAAAAAAAAAACTCTTCACCAGAAACAAAAAAAACGATATTCTTCACTTATTAAAACCAAAATCGATTATAGTTTTAGGATAATTAGGTTTAGGAATAAGATATTAGGGTGTATTTATACACAAAAAATAGATTAAAATATATATGGTATACTTATCTTTAAGTAATATATATCATAATTTATTTTAATTGTTATCTTAAAAAATACATACCTAAAATAAAATTTGAATTTTTAACTTCTCCTTATTTATATTGATGTGAAAGCTATAATCAAAAACAACTTACTCTAGTGGTAAGTTGTTTACAAAACACATGCATGACCCAAGTTCAACTCCAACTATTGTCTTCTTTTTAGTAAAAAAATTTTATAATTCGAAAATAACAACAAAAAAAACGAAATTTACAATTTATTTAAAAAAATGTACATATATTAATTTAAATGCCACATGTCATTTATAAAAAAATTGCCACATAAGTATAATGATGACATGGAAATATGACTTAAGATTATGGGACGCCAATAAGATTTTACGCAGACGCCCTCTATATATAATGTATAGATATATAGGGGCCTTTATTTTGAGAACTCATGTAAGTCAGAACCTGAGAACCCTTATGTACTCCTAGTAATGCATATTATCCAACATATCAATGCAATATAGCAATTTTGAATTATTTAACCTTTTTATTTAATCCAAAAGGGTATATTAGTAAAAGTCAAATTTATATTATTTTTGAATTTTTAAAATAAATAAATCCTATTTTTATAAACATTCAATTTTTCGTTTTTTTTAACTTTTATTTTGGCCGCTTTTTTTTTTTTTTTTTTTTTTTTTTTTTTGCACTTTTTAGCATGTTTTAAAACCGATTTAATGCATATGTGTTTTATGAATTAATTTTATTATTTTGGTTCTTGGAATAGTTTTTTCGACATACATGTTTTTCATAGTGAAGTGCATATATGTTTTCTAGATACGTAAGTTTATATGAAGCCAAGAACATACATATTAAATACAAAATCCAATATCGATTGATATACAATTAAATACAAATTTCTAAGAAGCAGAAATACATGAATCTAATCGATCTATACACGTGTGCACAAGTAATGTTTAACGAACAGATATACGCAGCACACCCTTGTTATCAACATTTTGAGAAGTCGGACATATATGCACACCGTAGTCGCCAAAGTTAAGAAGTTGGACATGTGTGCACGCCCTTTCAATGTTTCAAAGACGGACAAATGTGCACACTGTTGTCATCATTCTTTAATTCACCTACATCCGATACAAAGAAAAATATAAAATTAGAAAAATAAACGCAAACTAATATACACACTTTTAAACACAATTTATGTTTTTCAAATATTAAAGTACCTATGTGTTTTCTAGATAATGTAAATTTATCATAAACCAAGAACATACATGTTAAATGCAAAATAAAGAAGCTATAACTATTAAATTAAAATTATTTGTATAACCAATTTAAAAACATACATGTTAAACCAAGAACATACATGTTTAATATATGTTAAACCAAGAACAAACATGTTAAAAACATACATGTTATACCAAGAACAAACATGTTAAAAACACATATGTTAAACCAAGAACATATATGTACACAACCAATCGACTTAACTAATGGACTTAACTAAAAAACAAAACCCAAAATTACCGGCTTGTGACCTTTAAGGTGAGCAACCAACCTTTTTTAATCCTATTAAATATATCCAAATATGATTGTATAAATATTAAGATTCTAAATTGATGAAAAAAATTCATAAATTTAATTATAATAGTATTCAATTTCAAAAGACCATACATAAAAAAACTATACGTAGCCACCTATAGCAAAATCAACAAATTAAAATTGAAATATAAATATAATCATGCTTAGGAAAACAAGAAATAATCAAATAATATCCATGTTAGAATGCTACCCATGTGACTCTTTTTCACAAAAAACAAGAGTATCTCTTTTAGTCTTATCCCTTCTCTTCTAAAATTCATAAAGACGTAAAAGAAACAGATCAACTTTTATGTACTCTTTGTTTTTTATTTATTTCAGTTCATCATATAAAAGTTTCATACCCACGTTATCAACAAGTCTCGGGCGATGATGATACCAAATAGATTCAAAAACGAATTTGGAAAACGGATCGGACAAAAACGAATAAAAACTCACCTGATGTGTATATATAAGAGCCATATTTCTCCTTTAGCCTCCTCCTTTTATAAATCGTTCTTCATTCCTCGATCAGATATATAATAACAATCGAATAATCATCTTATTGAGAGACGATCTTGAATCCTTACCCTAAATATTAGAAGGTGTTTGTGTTTGAACGTGATTTCACCAAACAAGAGTAATGGTGAAATAGAGGCGGCTAGGGTTCTTGAGGAAGAGAGAAAGAGAGTAGATCTGGAAAAAATATAACATGGGGAAACGGTTTTGTGATATTATCCTTTTTTTATGGAAGAATTAAATTCTCATATTGCCCCTAATTTAATTTTTCTGTCAAATTTAGTTAATTGTATTTTCAAAAGTGCCATTATGCATTGAATTGGTGCATAATATGCATTAACAGGAGTACATAAGGGGTTCTCGCAGTTCTGACTTAACAGGGTTCTTAAAATAAAGATACATATATATATATATATATATATATATATATATATATATATATATATATATATATATATATTAACTTATAAAACAAGGTTTTGTACAAGTATTTTAAAGCGGTAGATTAAATTTTATTATTAAAAACACTACCTTATTTAGCATCAATTTACAACCCACTAAAGCATCTACAAGGTTTTCGAAAATTAATGTTTGGCTTACATTTCTAAAAAATTACACGCTCTTAAAACACATTAAAACTCTCACACGCTCCTTGCTGACATATTTTGGTAAAGCATTTAAGACCATTTATCATTTTCAATACCAGTTTCTTCATTCCATTGCAATCTTCCTCTATAAGTTTCAATTGAGTTTTAATGTCATAAAAACCTTCCAAAAATCAATCAGTCAATTTCAATTTCAATATCCTTTTAACACCAATTTAAATCAATCTCTCTCTAACATCGATTCAAAAACAAATACGCAAACAACCCATTAAATCGTCTCTTCATCCTCTACTTTTGCAATTCTTTATATTCTTTTCACATGTTGTCATGATTCGGATATAGGTTTTACTGATTTTATTCTTACTAATGTTGTCTTGCAGGCTTCACAGGTTAATTTACAATGATCCGGAACTTTGATTCGATCCAATAACTTATGTAAGTTTCAATTGTATTGAAATCCATTCGATTAAAATATGATTGAATCATGTTTGTGTCATTTTATTGTTTTCTTTCATGATTGAATCAGGTTTGTGTCATTTTATTGTTTTTTTTTTCATGATTGAATCAGGTTTGTGTCCTTATTTTTTCCCTTCTAGACACACTTAAGAAGGTAGTCTTTCATATTTGATTTATTCGAATTTCAAAATTAGTGAAAATATATGTTTATTAGTTCTTTTGTATTTGTATGCGATTTGGTGATGTGGAAGTTTAAAAGAGAAGTCGGAAAGAAAATGAAGAGCTCATATTGTTGTCGATAAAGGTAAATTCTTTGCAATTTGAATGAGAGATTGGTTGTTTTGTTTGCGGGTGTTTGATGCACAAAAGCATATCTGTTAATTTGTGTGTGTTTTGGTGTCCACAAAGTGTTTGATGAAATGTATGTATGAACCAAATATGAATTGGAGTCGTCCACTTTAGTTCGTTGTTTTTAAATTCTTGATTGTATATTTTTTATAATAACTAATTACTAATAACATGTTTTAGTCAAATATAAGAAGAAATGTTAAAGTTATATTGTTGTTTAGAATGTTGTTTTTAGGATGTATTGTATGAAAGTGGTTATGTTGAGGTAGTGAAAGAAGTCGGTTATTTGATAGAACTAAACTTGCAGAGACCAACAGACTATGATGATATAGCTTATGAGCTTATTTGAAATTGAAAAAGTCGATAATCTCATAAGCAATAAGAATTGAGCTTATTGCGATATGGCGTCATCTCCCTCCTCTATCCCCATTAAAAGTCAAAGATCCAATATAATACTTTAGTGATCATTTCATATGATAACAAAATTTATTTCTTTCAGCATTGTTTTAGTTGTATAAAGTTACGTGGTGGATTTGGAAATCATTATTTGATTATTGTGTTTTCGGGTTGCAAAATCCCATTGTTAGACATATGTTTACTAAAAGAGTTCTAATATAGCTGCAAATGATGACTAACACTTATATTTTAATATAGCTGCAAATGGACTTACTGGGACAAAAGCTGGCTACAAGGAGAGGAAAGCATTAATGAATTCCGGTTTAAATCTACAAGTCGTGCTAATATCTATTCTAAACAAGTCTTGCATGCTATGATTTGCCCAGGAAACAGGATTCTTGCTGTTATCAAGCAAGGTACAAAACATGATCAATTAACTTTTTTTTTTAAATGGTTCTTCATTATGTATCTCTTTTAAATTTTTGCCTAAATCATTTGCTCACCCTGGATTATGGACATCATACATACATTTATTATAGACTAAGGTATTTTTGGTAATAATTTATGTAGGTTAAGACCCAACTGAGTTACGTGCAAAAGTTATGCCATCAATAGCTTCGACATTGATCGACATAATCCCTTGGTACTTACAATCTTACAATCGTCTTGGTTATTCTTATTTTTCTTTTACTTACTTTAGTTTGAACCGTTTTCGAATCTAAAACGTGTAATGTTTAGCACGGGTAGATATATGTCGAACGTTGTGAAGGGGATATTTGGTGTATATAATTATTATGGAGGGTCGGGCTCTTCCACAGGTAAGTTCTATGCTAAATACTCGAATGATTGATATCAATGGAATTGTCAAAAGAAATTTGAAAGAGACGTGTATAGAGCAAATATATTACGGTGTAAACGGGCTGTTTAGGATTGCTTATTAAGTATTATATGAGGTGTTGAGGTTGTTTGTCAAGATTTTTTGGTCTTTGTAACCTCAAGTTTAAGCAAGCATGTGTATATACATGATAGTAAATGGTCTCTATTTGTAGAGTTCAAGTTTAAGCAAGCACGTGTATATACATGATAGTAAATGGTCTGCTTCAATACCTTTCTTCAGTATTTGGTGGATCTCCAAGAACAAATATTCAAGAACGAGATGATCCTTTGCATACAAGATTATAGGATTTATTCGGATATTTTCTACCATTTTAGCTGGTACATTATGACTCTTCATTTCAGTTTACGACAATCATGGTCCCTTAGCTGTCATTAAAAATCTGATACCGTTTAGTACATATTGTTAGATGACATACCCTTATTGAATTACTTTTGCAAGTATGGTGACCCACAACCCCAACATCTCTTTTTTGACCATCCTTACTATGATTCGGTCACAACAGTTTGTGTATTAGTCATATTGTGAATGAAACTATAACTAAAAGTATCCTCGAACACTTCTTAACCGAGTAACCAAATGTTATGTTATAGCTTCTTTGTTGTTATAAATATTAGATGCTTAAATGTTGGCAAGTATGCTTTGGATTGAATAGATGTTTTGCGTACTTTTTGAGATGTGATATTTTACCATGATGTCGCAATTCTTCTATGCGGTGTTGTTTAAATGATTCATGGTTGCATAGTATTGGTCAAGCATTTCGCCCAACTAGCAAAGAAAGATAATGAAAATACGGTGTTCTTTGCTAATGCTACCGCAAATGCATCTGAGGCTACTAATACCACTGCTAATGCTAAGACAAGTACGTAAATGGTAATTTATTTTTGCTTAAGGTAGCCAAATGGGTCAAGAAAAATTTGGGTAATGGGTTAAAATGGATCTCGAACACTTTTATCTCCAGATTATTACATTTTTATATAAAAAAATTTAAGGCCTACAAATTAATTATCATTTCAGTAACAAGTTAATTCTCAGATATAATTATGTAAAGAGGTTTAATATATGAAGGTAAACTTTGACCACATCAACCTGTTGGGCTGTTTATAAGCCATGTGCTTATTTCACCCATTTTACCTGTTAGAGATAAAAGATAACCCAAATTGAATAATTAATAAGTAAATGGATCAAAAGTGTTGTCTCTGCTTCATGTTTTCGCTTTGTAGGATGGTCTCTAATCAACTACATTAAATTAAAATTAGATATTGTAGCATCCCAGGAATTATAATATAGTGTATAAAATATGCTTTCAAAAGGTTCAATAAGTTGAAAACATGGTTTGAGTTTACAAACATATATCTCTATTAACTTCACGACAAAAATTTGATTGATGCTTTTGCTAAAACAGTCAAATAAAAATGTTGTTCGACTCGCAAGGAGGTTTGAATCAGGAAATGGTTTATATATAATGTGATTGGGTTTCAATAATCTAGCATCAATGTGGACTATAACTAAAGCACATAACTTTTTAAGGTGTTAAATTGCTATGCTCTTAATGTGCTATATACACGTTGATCCTTTTTCCAGGTCTGAGGCAAGCGTTATCACGGAAATGGTTATTACAATTGACTGTCAAGCACATCTAAAGTCGTGAAAAAAGGGGCAACCACACTACATAGAGTCATCAAAACTGAACCACATTCGTGAAAACTTAACTTTGTAACATCCAATATAAAGTGTGCCAAACTCAAGGTTCTCCAATTCATTATGTTCAACTGAAAGAGAGACATAGAAGCTGCTCGACTACATATTTTTCAAGGTTCTCCATTCATTATGTTCTTTTAAAATATTTTGATTATTTGTCTAACTAATTTATATGAATATGATATGTTCATTTGAGATAAGTGTGCCGAACTCAAGCATTTTTGGTGTTTGAGGAGACTTTTTTTTTTTTTTTTTTTTTTTTAAGCTTTTCCAAATAGTATACGGTGGTTATCTAAAAGGTGTTTCAAATCAGTTTTGTGCATTGTGTAATGCTATTACCTCTTTTTTGCATTCAATAATAAAACAATGGTGTAGGATGACTTGGTCCTTATACAAAAATAAGGGTAAACAACTGTTTTTGCCTAAAATGAAAATGGGTCGAAACAGATTAAGTGGGCGGGTCAACGTTAAATAGTCTATTTAATTTTCAAAACTACTGATGATATTTACTTTCAGGAACTTGAAACGTTGCCAAACGTTTGTACAACGTTATTTGATAGCAAAGTTAGTGTCTAAAAAGATCTGAATATAAAGTACTTAAAAAGGTGCAACAAATTCTCAGTGTAGAAATTGTATTTGATTGAATTAGCAAAATTCAAATGGAAAAAGTTACGAAACTAATGTATAGCATTCATTCCATTCTTGATAAGATAAAGGGCTTTAAGCCTTTAATGGTTCAAGTCTTAGCAAGGTATGTAAATGGGAGGTGCTCTTCACAGGTGCTATTAACGTGATACCTTTTAGTAGTTTTTATGTGTTTGTTGCTTTTGATAGCCCCTAGACAAGTTAAACAAGGGTAATATAATTATTTCACCTAATAGTTTAATACAAACGGGTCATATTGGAGTAGTAAGATAATAAAAAAGTAACTCTTTCAAGTCGGACAAAACTTAAAAGTACTTCGCTATTTTTATAGCTTTTACTCTCTACGAAAATAACATTTATGAACTTTTACAACGTGCATCAAACATAATTATAAAACAAAATTAAGAACCGTAATAGAAACATAAAACAGAAAATAAGCTATTTGTTTTATAATAAACAAATACGTTATTAAAAAATTTATTAACGTGTTAATAACAACATTTAATGTGATGTCTTTATGTTTACAACAACATCCACATCATATATATATTTATCTTTACTTATAAGGTTAAATGTTTTACATTAAGCAGAAAGGCAACCTTTACAAAAAAGCTCAATTTATGATTGTTTAGTTGTTTACTACGTAGGTTTATAATCTATTATAGACACAATGAGTTATATACATTTTGGGATATTATCTTAATAATAGTTGTTGAACACACAAGTGTTCTATTATAGATGCAATGAGTTATATGCATCACTTATTATAGATGTACATGGTTCAGCCCCTATGTCGTTAAGGCGTTAACTCCCGTAATTAGCCTCATATTGCCTCTGTAATTAGCCTCATATGGGATGTCTTGATTCGATGCATTGACAAATTTGTCTATGGTTGTCATTTGTGACGAAGATGGTAATATGTAAATGATTACTACAAACATTGTTTATGAAAAACTACTTCAAGACCTTTGATCAAACCTGAACATGCATGTACATCTATATAACTAATTAAATTAGTTGTTCTTTATTTGTTTTTTACATCCACGATGTTTGCAAGTAAGAACCTATTTACCTATGCTTTAAAGGATTAATGGAGCTAAATACTTACTATAAAGACATAACTTTTGTTTAGCCGGTATTCACACATGGACAACTATATGCGGTTGTTTAAAGGGTTTCTATGGACTATCGGGTGTACACCGAATGGACATTGACTATTATATTGATTAGTGCTCACATACGTCATTTGCCATTCAAGACCATCAAATGTGGAGACAACAACGCATGGACGTCTATTATTTTAAATGTTACAAACTCAATTGATTGTTGAATAATTCACGTTTTATATCATTATTTCTTTTATATATTAATGAAACATGTTGCCGTTCGTTGTTTTCTTATTATCTCATTTTTATATTTCTTTAAAAACTCCGCGAATCCGCGGGTCTTTAAGCTAGTATATGTATATTTAACTGTTTATTTACCCTCATTTAAGAAAGTATTCATAAAGATATTAATTTATGACATACAGAAGATTTACTCTAGTAACTAGTAAGTTTCATCATAAGAGTAATATTAAAAAGATTATATAACATTAAAATAAATATATATAATTTTAAACCTGTCGGGCTTTAAGGCACAAAATGGGTAAAAATCTCTGAACGCACGCGCAAGCTTTGGTTAGAACTTAATTAGAAGGTCATATTCAGCGTAAGGCTATTAACACGTTGGTTATAATAAAAGGTGACCTGCCAGTGCCATCTTTATCAACACAAAGAATATATAATACCAAAAAATAAAAATAATAGTCAACTCAATTTGCTAACTGATATATAAAGGAAGATGCCCCAACCATTTCTACCCATCCATTGCCATTATACAACACATATCTCTTTCTTTCAAGAAAAAAATGGAGAGAAGTTTCAATTATTCTTGTTCTTCGCCATCTAGCAAAACCCCACCCGGGTTTTTCACGCTATACATAGGGGAGGAGAGACGTAGGTTTGTTCTCCCAATGGGCTACCTTTCCCATCCTGTGTTCAAAATGTTGCTAGAGAAGTCGTCAAATGAGTTCGGGTACACCCAAAAGAATGGATTAGTGGTTCCATGTAGTGTTAATGCTATCCAAGAGATGGTAAGGGTTGTGGAATCTCGTAGTGGAAGATGTGATTTAAGTAATTTGATTGGGGAGCTTGTTTAGATATTTTAAGCATGCACTTATAAGATTAAATAAATAAATGGTAGAGTATTATGTATTGGTCGCTCCAAAGTTTGCAAAGGTGCTGGTCTTGGTTTTGATACAAAATATACAGATTATGTAAATCCTTTTTAGTTGTTTACATGATTTAAAGGACAATATTATTTGGTTTAATAAATGGTACGTTATTTAGCCGTGCATTTAAATCCTTTTAGTTGTTTGCATGATTTAAAGGATGTTTGCATTTGGTTTAATGAATCATATATATTAGCGCGGGTACCCTATAATTATTATTTTTTCGGTGAATAATATTTTTCTATTGTAGATACTTTTGTGTTGAAATTCCTATAGCAAAATATATTTCATAGTAACCGTGTATTGACGATAACTTACAAACATAGATAAGGATGATAAAGTTGGTACGTTGTTGTCTACATTGCTAACGCTTTGATGATGAGGTGCTTGGGTTATGATTTTAAGAATAAATTAGTGGGTGAATCTAAAGATACGCAACATATTTATTCAAACATACGATTACTTAAAAAACTTTGAAAATTACTTAAGATACGCAAAATATTTTCAAATCGATACTGGTAATTTCCAAAGTTTGTTGCGTAGATCATCTGTTTTGAATAAATACGTCATGATCTTTAAATTTCACCCTAAATTAGTAGCTTGCTTGGTTTGTATTATGTGATATAGTAATTGTAATTTTGAAAAAGGAGATATTTAAAGAATAACATTAATTAATGTGTTGAAAGGTTAAAATAAAGTTTACGGGAAAAGTAAATGTTTGTATCATGTACTTTATAACTTGTATTGCTTAAAATTAAGTTTTGATGTGCATCTTCTTTGTTGCGGGTCCAAATAATGTACACTACTAAACAATTTGAATACAATGCACTCATAATGCATTATCGATATGGTGGAATTATGAAAGGATGTCATATTAAGAATAAGTGTGCGCACACACATAGAACAATAGAAGTATCAAATATCTATATCAAATAATAAGTATCAAATATTAATAATTATAGGAGAATGAATTACTCAACCGCTAACTTAGCTAATCAATCAATTAAGGGAAAAAGGAAAATGGCTCAAGAAGAGGAGTCAAGGGTTGATTAGGCTGGAAGGCAAGGAGAAGCCTCACTCATCTACACATCAGCGCCACGTCAGCTTTCCCTCTCCTCTCTCTTCCACTCAATACCACTCACCTTTTCGTGGATAAGTCACTCACTCCCACCCACTTTAATATTACACACTTTGAACCAAAAAAAAAGCTACAAACCAAACGGACAAATTGTTTTTGCGTGGATCAATATGGTGAGTTACTCACCTTAAATTTCTTGAATTATGTGAGTCACGAGTGTGTCTAAATGGAAGGCAAGGTAGTGGCGGGTGAATGGAAGGCAAGGTGAGCGACTCACTCACCCTTGCCGACCAGCCTTAGGATAGTATCTCGGGGAGTGGTATCCAAGTGGTTCGTGACTTTTTTTAAGAAATCCCTGGTTAATTGATAATGATATTTGGTTCAATATTGTCGAACCCCTTAGCCCAAAGGTTGATGCTTTCAATGATGCTCACACATCTAAGTGTAAATGCTGTAGGATAATCATCAAGATTGAAAATGACATTTTTAAATTTCTATATGAAAGACAAGCGAGTAGGCAAACAAATCATTTTGCTGTCCCAAACTTGAGAAAACATGCTTGGGCTATAGATACGATTGAAGTGGCCTCGATAAATTTTGTTAGATACAACATACCGTGTTGTTTGTTTGAAGACGATTATCGTTAGCCCTCGTGTTATAGATCTCAAACGAAACTTAGATCACAAAATACTTTACTTCTTTACCCATTGACAAAGTTTCTGCCAGTAGAAAATGTGTTTTTCTTTTTATATATATATATATATATATATATATATATATATATAAAATGTAGCTAATAACCTGTCATATATATATATATATATATATATATATATATATATATATATATATATATATATATATATATATATATATATATATATATATATATATATATATATATATATATATATATATATATATATATATATATATATATATAGGTAAATAATGCAAACTTTAGGGCAATTGTATAATAGTGCAATTTACACAACTCGTGTTTCATATCACGGTTCGTTTCATATATAAAAAGACAAACCTCTCTAAAAACACACACACTGATTCATACACAAACCCTAATTATTTCATTCCAAAATCTTAATTCATCAACGATTATTCATCATCAACGACTCAATCTGCTGCATCAATGATTGTTACAGGATCGATTTGTTACAGTTTCAATCCGCCATTCAAAAACCTTACTGCATCAATGACGGTGAGGATGAATATACCAGATCTTGCACTGCCTCGTAAGTAGATCTTTTAATAATAATTTTGTTACTGCATCAATTTCTTAATTTCGTTATACTAAAATCATTTTTTTGTTGATGAATTTAGTAACGACAAAGAGTAATAGAGTCATTGATCTTGCTTTTGAAAGTATAAAAAAATGGACTTTCAAATCTGTTGAAAGGTGTGTGTTTGTGTATGCTTATGTATGTTTTATTCTAGATCTGGAACAAAATGTAGCAAAAAATATATAAAAAACGTGTTTAAGAAAGTTGCAAACAAGGTGTTTGATAAAATGTCTCAACTAGAATTTATAACATTGACAGTTGTTTTGAATGCTGATGCCGTTGTATTTCATATTGTAATGCAGTAGGTTTTTATTTTAATTGTGATGCAGTAGGTTATTTGTGTTTGTGTGTTCGGCTATTTGTGTGATGCACTTAATTTCGTACTATGATGCAGTAGGTGTCCAGTTTTCATGTACAAGGATGTATTAGGTTAATCATAGGTTACGTTATGAGCGTAAATGTGTTTGTATGTTTGGTTGTTTGTGTGATGTACTTAAACATGAACTTTGATGCAGTAGGTTTTAAGTTTCTGCGTATAAGTTAGGTTTAAGGTAGGTTGCCTTATGTGGCGAAAGTGTATGTGTATGCGTTTAAATTCATAATGGAGTTGGTGTAAACAAGTGATGAAGTAGGTTGATTTTAGTTGCATATGAGATTAGATTAGGTTAGGAGAAATATGTTTTATGTGCAGAAAAGTGTTTTTGTGTATGTCTGTGTGCTATCGACGCAGCTGGTTTTATGAATTAGTGTAGTAGGGACTTGTATGTGGGGTATGAGTCTAGGTTAGGTTACAGGCAGAGCATTTTAGTTTTTGAAAAGTGTTTGCGTGTGCGTTTATGTGTTATCGATGCAGTTGGTTTAATGAATTAATGCAGTAGGGACTTGTATGTGGGGTATGAGTCTAGGTTAGGTTACACGCAGAGCATTTTAGTTTTTGAAAAGTGTTTATGTGCTATAAATGCAACTGGTTTAATGAAGTAATGCAGTTGGGAGTTGTATGTTGGGTATGAGTCTAGTTTAGGTTGCGCGCATAGCATCTTTGTTTTTTGAAAAGTGTTTGTGTGTACGTTTGTGTGCTATAGATGCAGTTGGGTCAATGAAGTAATGCAGTAGGGATTTTTATGGTGGGTATGAGTCTAGTTTAGGTTGCGCGCATAGCGTTTTATTTTTTGAAAAGTGTTTGTGTGTGCGTTTGTGTGTTATAGATGCAACTGGTTTAATGAAGTAATGCAGTAGGGATTTGTATGTTGGGTATGAGTCGAGTTTAGGTTATGTTTTGCAGCGTATGATGTTTGATCAGGTCACTCGTAGTGTGTTTTAGTTGTCGAAATTTGCTTGTGTATGTATTTGAATGCATGATGCAGTAGTTGTAAAGAAGTAATGAAGTAGTTTATGTTTTCTGGTGTATGATGATTGATTAGTTCATGTGTAGTGTGCTTTAGTTGTCAAAAAGTGCTTGTTTGTGTAATTGAATACTTGATGCAATATTTGTAAAGAAGTGATGCAGTAGGTTTTCATTTTAAACTGAGATGCAATAGGTTTTGATATATAATTGATTTAGGTTAACTGTTGTTGAATTATGTGTGTAAATGTGTTTGTATGGCTGATTGTATGTACGATGCACTTAATTTTGTACTGTGATGCACTAGGAGCTGAGTTGTCAAGTATACGAATGAATTAGGTTAAGCATTGGTCGCGTTATGTGAGTAAATTTCTATTTTTGGTTGAGTGTATGTCTGATGCATTTGATTTTGAACTGTGATGCACTAGTTGACGACTTGTCATGTATAAGGATAAATTAGGTTAAGCGTAGCTTGTGTTATGTGAGTAAATGTATTTGTATGGTTGATTATATGTCTGATGCACTTGATTTTCTACTGTGATGCAGTAGGTGCTGAGTTGTCAAGTAAAAGGATTAATTAGGTTAAGCGTAGGTTGCATTATGTGCGTAAATGTGTTTGTATGGTTGATTATATGTTCGATGCACTTGATTTTGTATTGTGATGCAGTAGGTACTGAGTTGTCATGTATAAGGATGAATTAGGCTAAGCATAGGTTGATTTATGTACATAAATCTATTTGTATGGTTGATTGTATGTACGATGCACTTGATTTTGAACTATGATGCAGTAGGGGACGAGTTGTCATGTATAAGGATAAATTTGGTTAAGTGTAGGTTATGTTATGTGAGTAAATGTATTTGTATGGTTGATTATATGTCTGATGCACTTGATTTTGTATTGTGATGCAGTAGGTGTTGAGTTGTCATGTTTAAGGATGAATTTAGCTAATCATAGGTTGCGTTATGTGTGTAAATGTGTTTGCATGGTCGATTGTATATCTGATGCACATGATTTTGAACTGTGATACAGTTTGTGTTTATTTGTATCATATAAGGATAATTAGGCTAAGCGTAGGTTGCGTTATGTGCATAAATGTGTTTGTATGGTTTGTTGTATGTGCAATGCACTTGATTCTGAACTGTGATTCAATAGGTAGTTAGTTGTCGCATATAATGAGGAATTAAGCTAAACATAGGTTACATTATGTGCGTAAATGTGTTTGTATGTGTGGTTGTATGTGTGATACACTTGAGTTTGAAATGTGATGCAATAGGTGTTCATAGGTCGTATACAAGGATGATTAGTCTAAAGCGCGTGTTATTTTATATGTTTAGATGTTTTTGTATGATTGGTTGTATGTGCGACTGGAACTTGAACTGAGATGCATTAAGTGCTAAGTTGTTGCATGTAAGGATGAAACAGTTTAAGAATATGATGGTTTATTTGCTTAAATGTGTTTGTATGCTTGGTTTATGTGTGATGCACTTAAATTTGAACTGAGATGAAGTAGGCGTTATGTTCATTTGTTGCGTGTAAAGATGAAATTGGCTAAGAGTAGGTTGTTTTATGTGCACAAATGTGTTTTTTTCTTTGGTTTTATGTGTGATACACTGGAATTTGAACTGAGATGCATTATGTGCTCATTTGTCACGTGTAAGGATGAAATTGGCTAAGCATAGGTTGTTTTATGTGCTTAAATGTGTTTGTTTGTTTGTTTGGTTGTATGTGTGATGCACTAGAATTTGAACTGAGATGCAGTAGTTGCACACTTGTTGCATATTAGGTCGAATTATGATATGCATAAGTTGCATTATGTGCGAAATCTGTTTGTTTGATTGGTTGTATAATCTATGCACTGGCTTCTAAATTGTTATGCAGTAGCTACTCACTTGTCATATGTAAGGAGTAATTAGGTTACATGTAGTTTTGTATTATGTGATGTGTTTCTTTGCTTGGTTGTATTTACGATGCATTCGATTTTGAACTCTGACGCAGTAGCTGATCACTATCGCGTATAAGGCAGACTTTGGCAACATGTAGGTTGTATTATGTGCAAAAATGTATTTGCATGCATGGTTATATGTACGATTCACTTAGATTAGAACTTTGATGCAATATGTGTTTAGTTTTCGCATATATGGCTGAATTAGGGTATGCGTAGGTTATATTATGTGTGGATATGTGTTTGTCGACTTGGTTCTATGTATTAGGATTGAACTTAGATGCAGTTGCTACTTACTTGTTGCGTATAAGAGTTGATAAAAGAAGGCTTATGTGAGAAAATGACAAATCTAGTTGTTGCACGTCAAGTATACAACAAAGATCATTCTTTTCGAATTTAATAAGACAACAGCAAAGAGATGTACAGAATTGTGTTTGTATGCTTGGTTGATACAATGATCTTCTATATGAATTGGTAAGTAGAACTTGAATTAGTGAATTTGTTGTGTTTATATTAAGTACATCAACTCATTTAGAAAATAGTGCATCGGTTTATTAATCTGTCTTGGTATTTACAGGTTAACATGTTTGTAACAACTTGATAAGGAAACGTCACGTAAAGGGTGATGAGATGGGCAAGATTCTAAATCTTGAAAATGGAGTGAAGATCAACCTAATATGTAAAAGAATTCAAGTATCAATGAGAGTGATTTGAAGTGTTGTCATTCATAAAGTAATATTAATTGTTATTTCAAAAAATTGGTGTAAATTCTACTGATGTTTCATACTATTAGTTATAATACTTTGGATTACAGAATGTTTAATACCAAGTATTGTAGCTAGTGAGCATAATGTTTATTATTTTTTATTATTGCTTATTCTGAAGGAGCATATATGCACCAGTTGTATAAACTGTGATTCACTAAATTGTACACGGTGATAGTGTGATGCACTGATTGTTAACTATGATGCACTAAAAATACTAGTGCATCACAATGTATACAACTAGTGCATCATAATGCATATATCAAGTGCACAACATTCTAAGAATCTGGTGCATACCATTGTATATATTCACTTAAATATAAAGAATTTTTGAAATTACCACAACTGAATCAAAACATTAATAGTATGATTCCTTAATTTTGATGTGCTAACAAATTTCTGTGATGCAGTAACACAAACACTGTGATGCACTGAAATAACATTGTGATGCACTGGATTTTGAATTATGATGCAGATCTAGAAGAAAGCATGATGTAGTTTGAATGAAACAATGTTAACTACTGTATCACAATGTAAACATCTAATGTATCATATTGTATAAATCTGTTGCATCACAATGTTATTTTACAGCATTATGATGCACTAAACGATAAGACCATGATGCAGTAACTATGATGCATTAAATCTGAACATAAGAGATACTAAAGTTAAACAATATGATGTACTACAAAAAACAACCTACAAAAACATAAATAAAAGTATGATGTACTACATAAAAATCACATATGCACCATAGAAAATAACAATGATGCAGTGTACAATACAAAAGCAAAAACTTTACACATTTATTTCTTTTTTCAAAATCATTTCTTGGTCTAAACTTCCATGGGACGCGTAGTCTGAGATGTGTCTTGGTTGGATTCCATCGTTTAAGTCAGATAATGAGATGTGTCTTGAACTGAATGGCACACCCAGGCTGCAACGCAAGAAATTTATACGAGACATATCACTTTGACTTTATTCTTTATGTAGACGCAAGTCGACTATGAAGTCAAAGTTGCCATCATCCATCGCTCGCATGAATAAAGGACTTGCTCTAGTTTGATATATGTTAGCAACTAAAGGATCATTAATTCCTTAATGTATAAACATAACCTCCTTATAAGATGATTAATTCATAAATATAACCTCCTAATAAGATCATTAATTTATAAATATTATACAATTCGGTTACGTGCTTTAAAATAAGATTATTAATTCGTAAACATAACCTCCTAATAACCCTTCTCCCTAAAACCTATATGATGCAATAGATTATTAAATAACAAGCTTTGAATCCTGAAAACCCAATATTTGAATAAGTACTAGTATTCGAATTCTCCATCTAAATATTTGTAAAATTCAATGTTATAAATCTATTGAACACAATGTATAAATCAACTACTATATCACAATATTATCTGCCACATCACAATGTATAAATCTTCTACATCAAAATGTTATAAATCTGATGCATCACAATGTTATAAATATGCTGCATCATAATGAATAAAATATACTGCATTACAACGTACCAAACATAACCATTTAAACCCAAACTCGTTTTGACCAGTTACCAAACGCATAGTCCTGCCTATTTAGTTACGTCTTATGAAAACATACCTAAATTTGCATGACCCTTAATCGACCATAAGCAGAAACGGTCCTTTAGCATTCTGTGTTTCACCTTTCTCACCCGAATCTTTATGCATTGAGTCCAATACATCTTTCACTTGAAAAGCACATACTTTCAAGTACATCCCGAGCTATATGAGACTTATTTGTAAACCAGGTGATCCCAAAAAATTAATGTAGTAGCTTTTAGATCTATATTGGCCAAAAACAAAAACTCACTGCATTAGTATTTCATAACAACCGAATCACACATACAAGCCTTTTCTACTAAAAAATTGACCAAAACAACTATTGATTAAAAGCCGATGCATCACAGTATAAACGTAGTGCATCATATGTATAAAACTTCATTAACACATTTATATCAATAACAACACAAAAAATGTTATCTATATCAGTGCATCATATTACAATCAACTGAATACAATAACAATAAACAAACACCTAGTGCATCAATATTGTACAACGTCTACATTAAATAACTAAAGGCACATACTGAATATCACAGGTCTAAAATCAAATTAGGTCAAATGAATACACAAAAATCAGACTAAGATTAAAGTATTGATGCAGTAAACACACACTGCATCAGCATTTTAGAACCACTACATCATACATACACCTACACTTAAAATAGTTTGTTACTAATAAAATAACCAGAATACAAGCTAATATATCTGAATTTTACACAAACAAATACCAACTACATCAATATTTAAAAACAACTGCATCAAACTTATAACTAAATATACAAGCCTTTTTGTGATAAAAGAACGAAAATACTAGCTAATAAAGGACAACTGATAACCTACTACATCACTGTTCAAAATCAAGTGCATCTCACAAACACCCAAGCATACATGCACATTTTCACACATAAAGCAATCTACGTTTAACCTAATGCATCATTATAAAGGACGACTAAGAAGTGAGAACTGCATCATAGTTCAAAATCAAGTACATCTCACAAACATCCAAGCATAGAGATACATGTTCACACATAACGCAATTTATGTTTAACCAAATGCATCCTTATAATAGACAATCGAGAACCTCTTGCATTATAGTTCAAAATCAAGTGCATATCACAAACATCCAAGCATACATACACAATTTCACACATAAAGCAATATATGTTTAATCTAATGCACCCTTATAAAGGACAACTGAGAACATACTGCATCACAATTCAAAAAATAGTGCATCAATGACAAACAACTGCATCAAATTAGATTAACTGAAAATAGGTCACATCTTGAATATCACATATCTAAATCAATGAATCACATTTTGCAAAAAGTTCATCACAAGGTATATGAACAACTGGTTCATCACTGTACGAAACTAGTGCATCACAGTTATAGAATATCATGTAGACATTTTATCAAACACTTGGTGTGCAAGTTTCATATACACATTTTTCATCTAGTTTTTTTTCTCACACACATACTGAATGTATGTTTTAAATAAACTTAATACACTAAGAATCAACAAAAACATATTAACTAATTACAATTAAATATTCGAATTAACATAAAGTAAATTAACAAAAAATTGAAAAAGAAACAAAAGATTGAGATCATACAATCATTATTCATTGATGATTAACTAGTTGTTGAGATCATACAATCATTAATCATTATTCATTGATGATTAACACTAGTTATTAGTTCATGATGAACACTCAAAATTCGTTGACGATGGACACTCGATCGAATCTCAAAATCATGATGGAGAAGATGGTGGATATCACGGTGGAGATAGGTGGTTAACCGGTGGAGAAACTGGTGGAGATGGTGGTTACCAGGTGGAGCATATGTGTGTATGTATGTGTGTGTAGAGAAGCGGACCAGTTTACAAACGTAGAGGAACAGAAAAAACAACACTTTATATACCCTATAGTTAAATGACGAAAATACCCCTGCAAGTATAAAAAAGGGGAGGAATAATTGGGACACATGGCGCATTGTGGTGGCTTCTCATTTTTTTCATTTTAAACATCTTTTCATAATAACCCAAACCTATATATATATATATATATAGAGAGAGAGAGAGAGAGAGAGGAGGATCACGTCGGATATTTTTTAGTGCGGATGTGCGGATGTACCTCATCCGTTGATCTTTTTTTCATTTAGCGGGTGAGATTTGACCAAATTCATCCCTTTTTTCTCTCCGTATATTTTTATTTTATTAGAATATTCTATTTCTTATTTTTCTCGGCTTTTTTATTTAAATTTTTATATAATGGAATTACCGATCAAGATTCTCGTATCGGTCCCGATCTATCGGTACATTTTCATTAAAACGCTATTGAAGGTATTTTTATGATAGTTATTCGATATTAAGGTTTTTATTATGATTTTGAGGATAGTTACTCCGATATTGCTATTGTTATTCGAGTATTAGTACATTTACACTTTGATGTTTCTATCGTTAGTATTATAGTTATTCGATATTAAGTTTGTTATTCGATATTAGGATAGGTATTCGATATTAAGTTTGTTATGCCGATATGAGGATAGTTATTATGATATTAATGTTATTTTGTATCTTTTATCAACATCCTTAATATGACCGTTATTCGATATTAATTCTTTATTTCGATATGTGTATAGTTATTCGATATTAATAATGTTAATATGATAGTTATTGTGATATTAATCTTTTTTTCTTATTATGCGTTTAAAACCGCTTTATATATGTATCGTTATTCGATATCAATAACCTTTATATGATAGTTATTTCGATATTAACCGTAATATCATATAATGATAGTTATTGTGATATTAAACCGTAATATCATATAATGATAGTTATTCGATATCAACATATTAATAACGTTAATATGTTGATATTTATTCGATATTGCTTTTTTTTTCTTATTATGCGCTTTAAAACCGCTTTTATATATGGATAGTTATTCGATATCAATAACCTTTATATGATAGTTATTCGATATTAAACGGTAATATCTTATATATAGTTATTGTGATATTAAATCGGTAATATCATATAAAGGGTTTTTATTGTGATATTAATCTTTTTGTTATTGTCATATACTTCTAAACATACAATTTCAAACACAAAATTATTATGGCTTGTTGTCCTCCCATTCCCTTGAAGATATGCAAATGTACGTTAAAAACAATGTGAAGAAGATGATGTGGCTCAAAAATGCTATTATAGACGTTATCAATTTGTTTGAGCATGCAAGGGTAGAGAAGCAACGATGAGGAAGACTACACGATTTGCAATGATATTACGCTGAACGAAAACCGTTATTTAAAAGTTTTGATGGATGAAGACAAGAAAGATGAAAATATTTTCGATATTTTGTGGGTGTGTGTTCGACAAATACGAACAACACCAATACCAAGATTTGGCTCAAGTTCGCCTCGCTAGACTAGGAAGATTTAACTCGCATTGACGAATATGCGGTTATCGGTCTCCTTTAGGAAGACTAGGATTTATGATTTATGTATTTTGTATTGTTAATATTGTTTAATTAGTATTAGCAGAGTAACATTTGTTGCGAGGGAGTAATGTTTTTTGTAGCAACACTTGTTTTTAAGATAGTTATTCGATATTTAAAACCGGAATATTATTTTAATAAAACATTTTGTTCAAGTTTATTTTATTTTGTGATGTTTAATGATTTTAATATGATAGTTATTGTGATATTAAAGGTGTGTATATCATTCAAGTATAGTTCTTGTGATAGGTAAGAAAATAGTTTTGAATAATAGTTATTTTGATATTAAACTATTAATATCATTGAATGATAGTTATTGTGATATTTTATCTAAATATTTGTTCAAGGTAGTTGATGCAAGAGAAATAATTTCGCAGCAGAGTAAGTCGCTGCAGCAGTAGTAGCACTTCTCGAGATGCTATTAATATATCTTTCAAGGATAGTCATATTGAGATGCTATTAATAAAATTTGTTGTTGCAGAGCACTTTCAAGTATAGTTCTTGTGATATTTTAAGTAAAGTTGAGTTTTCTATGTTTTTTTTTTTTTTTTTTTTTTAGGTGATTCAATGAGACAAAATTGTGCAAGTAATGAGTTTGTTGAAGATGAAAATTTGTCACCGATGTTAATGTTGAAGAGAATGAAGAAGTAAATTCACCGATTTTTTACATCAACTTCAATTCTTATTAAACTGTTGTTGTTAAAACTCTTGTACCGGTGGAAGGTACTTTGTTTGATAGTGTTGAAGAAGCTTATAAAGCATACAAAGATTATGTCATTGTCGGTTTTATTGTTCGTAGAGGCCATCAAACTAACGATGGAGGTATTGTTATGAATAAGGAATTTCTTTGCGAGTAAAGAAGGTACCAAGAAAGTTAAAGTTAAAGAATTTGATAGTTTAAAAGATAATTGTGATGCTAAGTGTGTCATTTTCTCAAAACAATTCATGTTTCACTATTTCATCATTTATCGTAAACTAGGTTTACGTGTTCCAAATTCGCGAACCTTAATGGTTTAGCGGCGAATTCATGATCATATCATCAAGGACATTTCATATAGACTAGGTTTAGTCTACATTTCATTAACATCATTTCCATCATGTTAGTTCATTCATGAATTTGCATTTCACATTAAACGTAAATTTCATATTAAATAAACGCTATCGCGTAAGTTATTATTTTGAACATTTAATCCGATACTTCCAAAATTATCCGACATATTTTATACTTACTTTTAGTTTGTAAAATAATATTTTGAGTTTACCAGTGTTTTAAATTTATTTTGTATATAAATTGTTAAATTTATATTATTACGACGGTTTTCTTAAAACTACACGATAATTACTATATCACTCAAATTTTTCAAGAAATGTATTTTTACAATTTTATGACCTCAATATATATTACTTTGATCAATTAAAATTTATTTTTAGCTAAAACTACTTTAAATACACAAATGTATACACAATGCAACTTATGTCATTTAACTTACATTTACTTACACCATTTTATATATAATATAATAAAAAAAAAAAAAAAAAAAAAAAAGATATTTTGTTGAATTCAACCCCTTGCCGACCAAGGGGGTTAGTCAAAGTGGGTGAGATCTCTTACATGTATAGATTCATACACTAAGTTACTTACACACTCATTCATCACAATAATTCACACAATCAAAATATTTCTTCTTTTTCTTCTCTCTAAAACCGGTCACACCAAGGAGGAAGAAGAAATCATCAAAACTTTTCAAGATCAAGTTTTAACAATCTAGAATACACTCTTTGTTTAGGTTTTGAAATAAAAACCTAGGGTGTTTAAGTTTAATCCCTTGTTCTTTAAACCTCATCAAGTAAACTAGTAAGCATATCATCTTCATTTTTCATCTTTCATTATCATTTCATATTTATTTCATCATATTTGAGCAAAGCATGCAAGACTTATGGATGTTTATACCACTTTTACATTGTTTTTAGAAGTTATACATATATAAGTCATCCTATAATTAATCCTTGTTATATATCACTTTTGGTGATGTCTAGGAACCCATGACACCCTAAGAAGGTGTATGGTAGGATTAGAATAGCTTCGGAGTTGTTTTGAATGGATTGGAATAGGTTTAGCACGAGAAAAACTCATTTCGACAAGTATATAAAAGGGTCTGATCTTGTTTTTGAAATCTGGAAAATCCGACAGTAGACATAAATTTTTGGCCTAGATATTTAGAAAATATACTTTAAAACGAAACCGTGGCCGCTTGAACGGATTAAAACGGAGCTATAACGAAGAAGATATGAATTTTTCAAGTTTGACGATTTAAATATATATATATCCCGAAATTTCAGCATGTTAATTCTAGTTTATACGAGTCAAAAATGAGTCTTAAGCTTTATAAATTATTTCGACTTATCAAAAATATATTAGTATACTTTGATATGAAGCTAAGGACATAAAATACGTAGAAAACGGAGTTGTAGAAGTGAAATATACACGTTTACACAAAAGTGCAGAACTTTATTATTTAAGAAAACTATTATATTTCTATTAGACAAGTGTTACGGTAAGCAAGTGACCACATTGAAGGTTATTTCTAACGATGATGTAGAACGTTTTATAAAGTGAAGTCTTCTAGTAAAAGTAAGTTCATCGAGCATATTTTCCAAAATGTCCAACCGTTTGTTTAGCGGGGTTGTAATGAATTAACTACGGTTGCGTAAACCTTGCCGAAATCCACCTTTAAACTATGTTTTGGACAAAACTACCCTACTTAACCTATATTTTTCTCTATGAACGGGACCCCTAGGCTGAAAACTTAAAAGCTAAAAGTTTGAGATAATGATACAATCTTCCCAAAACCGTTGAGTTCGTTTCATAACGCTCGACGTACACCATTTTACGACTAACTTTCCGAGGCCATTTTGTCACTTTCATGAATTTTCCAACGACATTATTTCTGATTTAAAAGTTATAATTTCATAATAAATCATTAAGAAACTATTGTAGGATGTCATTTTGACGTAAATACTTGCAAAGTAATTTAAGAATGGTCAAGACGTTAAAAGAGTATTTTCCGACGAAGAGTATTATTTTCAAAATTCACAAGTGGTATAAATATCATCCGAATTGCATGCATAACATTACATCATAACTCATTACGTATCATAACATTCACAATAGGTCACGGTCGAGGTTGCGCCTCATTTCAAGATTGCCATTATATCATCATAATCATTGCAACAGTGAGTTTTCATAGCCCGATTTATTCAAGTTTTACTTTATTTCAAACCTACGGGAGAATACATTGCACACCATTTTATTACGCTACCAAGTATGTCAAATTCATTATATTGCTTAAGTTACCTCATTGCGCTTAAATGTCCCCATTTCATAAACATGAACCGTTAATTTCCTAGAAGCGTGGGTGAGTGGATAGATCTATCGAGGTGACACCTCCATCCGGGTTGGTGGATCCCAACTAGTCATCTGGATGCATTTCATTTCATAAACATTATTTGAGTTGTTTGGCAAGACACTCTGTTGGGGCGAACATCATCAGAGCTTCGGTGTCATGTGCTTAAGCAATTGTAACATCATTTTGTGACATCATTGTCATACATAATTTATACTTGTGGTAGTCGTATTAACATTTACATAAACTCTATGAACTCACTCAACCATTGTGTTGACACTTTTAGCAATGTATTTTCAGGTAACTAAGACATTCACTTCATGGCATGCATGTGGACATATCATAGAGTCGCGATGACGACACGTCTCGCATGGGATTTATACACTTTAAAAACATCGTTTGACTTGTACCAAACTTACTTTCCATACATAGTAACTTTCATTTGGGACCTATCTTTGTAACTCGAATGTTTTATTAAATCAAGCGATATATTTTTCAAACGACACTTTAGGTCGCTCAATATAATCGTGATTGTGATGCTATGACAACAATCCCGTGAATTCCATTCACCGCAAAATGTAATTTGGGGTGTGATGATTGGCATCGAGCTTGGTTATAGAGAACTAGGTTGCATTATTGACCCTAGACTATAACTACATCATTATAGCATCTCATCATTTCATCATAAGTGCATATTCACTTTGCATGCGGTTTATGCCTACATTTTCGAGTTATTTACTTTCATTTCACATCGATTGTCACATGGATGCCCTTAAATACCCATCCCATTATCCGTTCCTCATACTCTAATGTGGAGAATGCTTTGTCATTCCCTATCGCAATTTTAATATCAGTTGACTCATCACCGATAACGTCGAATGCCGAGATAAAACCTTTAAGTAGGGCAAAGTCACTCTCACTCCTTTGTTTCACCACTAACATGTCGAGTTACACGCTATTCACACACTAAGTCACTAAACCATCATACATTTGAAGCACTTACGACATCTCATAACCCATCTGTTGGGAACCCGTCGATCATTTTGAAAAATAACCTTAAACTTATCACTTTCTATCACATCTCTTTAGAGCGCTTATTCTTAACATAGGACTTGGCTACGCCTCATTTTTCCTCTTATTTTGAAGAGTTATGGCCAAGAAAGTTGCACTAGAAATGACACCAGCTGCTATCCAAAAGTACGTAGAGGATAGTATATCCGAGGCACTAAGGAAAGAACGAGCAATGGTAACTGTTGCTGCCGAGGCCGCAACTGCTGCTGAAATTGCTAGACTTGCTTACATCAAAAGATTTCAAGAGTTGGCTGTTCTTTGTCCAGCTATGGTTTCGGACAATGAGAAACTATTGGAGAATTTCATTGGAGGATTTCCACAAAGTATCCAAGGAGATGTGACTTCTTTCGATCCACAAACAATTGAAGAATCGGCCCGGATGACTCAAATACTCATGGCTCAAGTTGTGAAGAGGGAAAACATTATCGACAATAATAACAACAACAACAAGCAAACCAACAACAACAAAAGGAAATGGGAAAACGACCAAGGAGGTTATAACAACAACAACCAAAACCGTAACACTAACCATCATCAACAACATAATAGAAGGCAAGAAGCTACTATGGCTTATGTTGCTGCACCAATAGAAGGCAGAGGTTATGCTGGAACACACCCACTATGTAATAGATGTAAGTTTCATCACTCAGGTCTTTGCCCTGCCAAGTGCCGCAAGTGCCAAAAATTAGGACACCTCGCCAGGGATTGTAGAGGTAAAGCTATAATTACATGTTTCGGATGTGGGAGCACGGACACTATCGGAACCAATGTCCCGGAACCAAGGTGAACAAGTTGAAGGAACTCATGGGAAAACATATATATTAGAAGGAGGAGAAGCTCATCCGGTATCAACAACGCGAAAGACCAAGGAGATTAGAAGTTAATGATCTTATTTTCCTTATGTATTATGTCGTACTAAGTTTATGTCTTCCATCGATCCGAAACTTTATAACTTAAAGATGTACTACTTTTGATAAACCACTCGTTGTAAAATATTCTCATCTATCGTACTTTATTTTCTTTCCGATTTGTTATTACTCACGAGAATTTTAATTCCTTTTACTTTAACTATCATTTTAACAACACGCATTAAATCTTTGTAAACATCGAGAGTTATAACAACTAAACCGAACGTCACATCATCGTTCCTTAATTATACATAGCCTAGCTAACTATGTCTAATTCTGGAGGGATCATGTTATGTTGGGAGCAGTTATTTATAAATCTTAGTGCAAGCAAAATCTTCACATATTTCAAAGTCAAAGTGTTATTCGTGGGAGATTCATCCAATATTTTCTCTACTATGATGTTTTATACGCTCTCAAACATCGATAACCATAATGACACTTCTCCATGTCTTCTCTCCTCGATATTCATCATAAACTCAAAAATTCGATAGACTAACGAACCGAATTCGTGGATGAATTCCTTTTGGATGGGCGAATGTGACAACTCGTAATTTCGTGTCATTTCTCAAAACAATTCATGTTTCACTATTTCATCATTTATCGTAAACTAGGTTTACGTGTTCCAAATTCAGCGTAACCTTAATGGTTTAGCGGCTAATTCATGATCATATCATCAAGGACATTTCATATAGACTAGGTTTAGTCTACATTTCATTAACATCATTTCCATCATGTTAGTTCATTCATGAATTTGCATTTCACATTAAACGCGTAAATTTCATATTAAATAAACGCTATCGCGTAAGTTATTATTTTGAACATTTAATCCGATACTTCCAAAAATTATCCCGACATATTTTTATACTTACTTTTAGTTTGTAAAAATAATATTTTGAGTTTACCCAGTGTTTTAAATTTATTTTGTATATAAATTGTTAAATTTATATTATTACGACGGTTTTCTTAAAAACTACACGATAATTACTATATCACTCAAATTTTACAAGAAATGTATTTTTACAATTTTTATGACCTCAATATATATTACTTTGATCAATTAAAATTTATTTTTAGCTAAAACTACTTTAAATACACAAATGTATACACAATGCAACTTATGTCATTTAACTTACATTTACTTACACCATTTTATATATAATACATAATAAAAAAAAAAAAAGATATTTTGTTGAATTCAACCCCTTGGCCGACCAAGGGGGTTAATCAAAGTGGGTAGAGATATCTTACATGTATAGATTCATACACTAAGTTACTTACACACTCATTCATCACAATAATTCACACAATCAAAAATATTTCTCTTCTTTTTCTTCTCTCTAAAACCGGTCACACCAAGGAGGAAGAAGAAATCATCAAAACTTTTCAAGATCAAGTTTTAACAATCTAGAATACACTCTTTGTTTAGGTTTTGAAATAAAAACCTAGGGTGTTTAAGTTTAAACCCTTGTTCTTTAAACCTCATCAAGTAAACTAGTAAGCATATCATCTTCGTTTTTCATCTTTCATTATCATTTCATATTTATTTCATCATATTTGAGCAAAACATGCAAGACTTATGGATGTTTATACCACTTTTACATTGTTTTTAGAAGTTATACATATATAAGTCATCCTATAATTAATCCTTGTTATATATCACTTTTGGTGATGTCTAGGAACCCATGACACCCTAAGAAGGTGTATGGTAGGATTAGAATAGCCGGAGTTGTTTTGAATGGATTGGAATAGGTTTAGCACGAGAAAAACTCATTTCGACAAGTATATAAAAGGGTCTGATCTTGTTTTTGAAATCTGGAAAATCCGACAGTAGACATAAATTTTTGGCCTAGATATTTAGAAAATATACTTTAAAACGAAACCGTGGCCGCTTGAACGGATTAAAACGGAGCTATAACGAAGAAGATATGAATTTTTCAAGTTTGACGACGAAATATATATATATCCTGAAATTTCAGCATGTTAATTCTAGTTTGTACGAGTCAAAAATGAGTCTTAAGCTTTATAAATTATTTCGACTTATCAAAAATATATTAGTATACTTTGATATGAAGCTAAGGACATAAAATACGTAGAAAACGGAGTTGTAGAAGTGAAATTATACACGTTTACACAAAAGTGCCGTAACTTTATTATTTAAGAAAAACTATTATATTTCTATTAGACAAGTGTTACGGTAAGCAAGTGACCACATTGAAGGTTATTTTAACGATGATGTAGAACGTTTTATAAAGTGAAGTCTTCTAGTAAAAGTAAGTTCATCGAGCATATTTTCCAAAATGTCCAACCGCTTGTTTAGCGGGGTTGTAATGAATTAACTACGGTTGCGTAAACCTTGCCGAAATCCACCTTTAAACTATGTTTTGGACAAAACTACCCTACTTAACCTATATTTTTCTCTATGAACGGGACCCCTAGGCTGAAAACTTAAAAGCTAAAAGTTTGAGATAATGATACAATCTTCCCAAAACCGTTGAGTTCGTTTCATAACGCTCGACGTACACCATTTTACGACTAACTTTCCGAGGCCATTTTTGTCACTTTCATGAATTTTCCAACGACATTATTTTACGACGAAAAGTTATAATTTCATAATAAATCATTAAGAAACTATTGTAGGATGTCATTTTGACGTAAATACTTGCAAAGTAATTTAAGAATGGTCAAGACGTTAAAAGAGTATTTTCCGACGAAGAGTATTATTTTCAAAATTCACAAGTGGTATAAATATCATCCGAATTGCATGCATAACATTACATCATAACTCATTACGTATCATAACATTCACAATAGGTCACGGTCGAGGTTGCGCCTCATTTCAAGATTGCCATTATATCATCATAATCATTGCAACAGTGAGTTTTCATAGCCCCGATTTATTCAAGTTTTACTTTATTTCAAACCTACGGGAGAATACATTGCACACCATTTTATTACGCTACCAAGTATGTCAAATTCATTATATTGCTTAAGTTACCTCATTGCCGCTAAATGTCCCCATTTCATAAACATGAACCGTTAATTTCCTAGAAGCGTGGGTGAGTGGATAGATCTATCGAGGTGACACCTCCATCCGGGTTGGTGGATCCCAACTAGTCATCTGGATGCATTTCATTTCATAAACATTATTTGAGTTGTTTGGCAAGACACTGTTGGGGCGAACATCGTCGAGCTTCGTGTCATGTGCTTAAGCAATTGTAACATCATTTTGTGACATCATTGTCATACATAATTTATACTTGTGGTAGTCGATTAACATTTACATAAACTCTATGAACTCACTCAACCATTGTGTTGACACTTTTAGCAATGTATTTTCGGTAACTAAGACATTCACTTCATGGCATGCATGTGGACATATCATAGAGTCGCGATGACGACACGCCTCGCATGGGATTTATACACTTTAAAAACATCGTTTGACTTGTACCAAACTTACTTTCCATACATAGTAACTTTCATTTGGGACCTATCTTTGTAACTCGAATGTTTTATTAAATCAAGCGATATATTTTTCAAACGACACTTTAGGTCGCTCAATATAACGTGATTGTGATGTGATTGTGATGCTAATGACACTAAATCAGAAGAGAATAAGATTAGAGTTTAGGAATTCCATTCGATCCGTGAAAAGTATAGGGTAATTTTGGGGTGTGACTCACGAGGATAGGTATGTCATTCAATTTTATCAGAGCTTTTGGGAGGATATGAAAATGTTGGTGCTACTAAGATTGATTTTAAGAATATGAGTCGTGACATTTATAGCTATATTGGTAAATATGATGCTCAAATGATTATTGACAAGTTTAGTATTTTGAAAGAAAGAGATGAAAATTTTACGCTCGAGTTTAAGACTAACACCGATGGTCGCTAAGTTGTTTGTTTTGGTCGGATGATACAAGTAAAAGGAATTATGAAGCTTTTGGTGATGTTCTTTCTTTTGATGCTACATACAAAACCAATATGTAAGTTTTATTTTCTTTCTTTTATTCTTATTTATTTAGTTTTGTATTCTTATATATAATATAACTTTATATATATATATATATATATATATATATATATATATATATATATATATATATATATATTTTAGGTACAATATGGTTTTGTGCCTTTTACGGGTGTTGATAATCATAAAAATGTGTAATTTTGCTTGTGGTTTACTGAAAGAAGATGTTGTTTCATATAAGTACATCGCAAGCTTTTCTTAACACTCATATTAAGGAGTCGTACCTTGTTTTAACAGATCAAGATCCTTCAATGTTAATAGCTATACGGATATGTTTAAAACCGCTAAACACGGCTTTGTATGTGGCATATAATGAATAAACTTCCTACCAAGGTATTTATATATATATTTTTTTAGTTATTATTATTATTATTATTATTATTATTATTATTATTATTATTATTATTATTATTATTATTATTATTATTATTATTATTATTATTATTATTTTATATAGATCGGTTCTAGTATATGTGAAGAAGGAGGATTTAAGAAACGTTTATGTTCTCTTGTATGGAGGGAAAGCGATAAACTGTTGAATTTGTTCGAAATGGGAAGCTTTATTGGATGAATTTGATTTAGATAAGCATAAATGGTTGAATTATATGTTTAACATAAAAGAACGTTGGATCCTCGCTTATTTTAGAGATATCCCAATGAGTGGTTTGATGAAAACTACTTCACGATCCGAAAGTGAAAACTATTTTTGGTCATAATTCTAATTGGAGTTCTACTCTAGTTCATTTTCTTTTCGTTATGAAAGTGCATTAGATCAAAAAGGAATAATCAACGTGTTCTTGATAATAATTCAAGAATTAATAGACCTTCATTGAAAACCAATCATTTAGTTGAACAACATGTCTGCAATTTTATACTCTTGAAGCATTCTATGTGGTTCAGTGAGATTGTTGCTTCTATTGAGAGTTGTATCGGGTCTATGAAAAACTTGGGTTATGTAAAAGACATTGATAAAGAGTGGTTTGGAGACTTTAAGGTATTGTCTTTTAAATAAATAAGTATTGTGAAGATTTTTTTTTTTTTAAATTCATTATAAATTGGAGTTAATTTTTCATTTACTTTTTCGAGTTGATTATGATGAAGGAACTCGCTCGATTAAGCGTTCTTGTCTATATTTTGAAAGACGTGTCCATTATGTCGTCATGCTTTTTATACTCTTAGAGCATATGGTATTAACAAGATTCCTAAACAATATCTTTTAAGACGTTGGAAAAAGAAGTTGTTGTTTTACCTCTTCTTGGATCTTCTTTAAAGCAAATGGATCTTCGTGTAGTTGTATTTCTAAAATTTATTCTAAAGTGAATTCTATAATCAATCATTGCGGATATGATGAAGAAAAAGCGGGTATATTTTTGAAAGATTGAGCATCTATGAATCTAGATTGAATCATCAATCTGCTGCACGTCTTCGTGAAATAAAGAGGATAGTATATCATCTATGATTGGTATTCCTAAACCTGCTGCTCTTGATGTTTTCCTCCGATATTGGATCAAATAAAGGTGGCATCGGTGCAAGATATAAACCTTCTAATAATGATGTCGATTTAAAGATCCTAAAGAATGTGGGAAAATTTGAGAAAGTGTAGAACTGTAACATATTAACAGATCATGATTTGGGACTTGTCCAAATAATCCAGACAGAAACTTCTTAGTGCTAAGAAAGACATTAAGAAGTCGAAACGAACCGGAAAGAAAGTTAAAAGGAAATCAAATAATGCTAATGCTGAGCACGGTACTGAAGAATTTAACTTTAAGGAGTAAGTTAACTTATCGTGTCCGCGTCGGTTTTGTTAAGATTTGAATCTGCATTATTTTTATTTATTTATTTATTTATTTTTAAAGCTATAAAGTCAAATTTATGTACTGGGATATTATCAATGTTATTTCTTTATATTTTTTTCATTATTTATTTTCATTTTGTTAAGTTGTAATGTTGATTAAGTATTTTATTTTTTAAAGTTTATAAAGTGAAATTCATACTCTGATATTAAAAAATTATGTACTGCGATATTAAAAAATTATGTACTGTGATATTAAAAAATTATGTGATTTTTTGTTTTAAAATTAATTCATTAAACCATTTTAACACAAAATATGAGTTTGATACAACTCGTTTTTTTATCAGAAGATAAAGTTAAAAACACAAAATATAAAGTTTACAAACATAAATACTAATTTAGTCTTCATCAGAGTTGCAATATGTGATGTCACAATATTTACATGATTTTAATGTTATTATTTTATTAAATATCACACTAGATAAAAAAAATACATAGCCGATGGTTACACCATATCATTAATATTACAAAGTTAAAAGCATCTCTTTTTCCGTCTATATAATGGATTCAAACGATCTCAACGTTGTGGGACAAAATGTTTAAAATTTCGTCATGCACCAAGCCCATCTTCATCAAGTGTCCAAAGTTATCATTGCTTGCGATGTCACCATGTTTCTTTGACAATGTCATTGGTTGCAATGTTCATTTCACCAAGGGCATCTTCACATTGTAGCCTTGGACGCTTTTTATATTTCGGTAAAATATCTAAGTTTCTTATCAAATAAAAACCATAGTATATCCTCCGGGATCATGAATAACAAATTGGAAAAAATTAGTAAATTCAAATACATAATTTTCAAGAAGAACACTTTTTTTTTTTTTTTTTTGGTGAACTAACTTTGTTATTGAAGTGTAGGATAGATATGGTTGTAATGTTAGGTTTTATAACAAGAGAAAGTTACTTTTTGATATGATTGATGGTTTGTTGCTCGAGGCAAAATAATATATTAATATTTTTTTGAAAGAATGTAAACGAAATGTAAAATAATATATCAATATCTTTTGGTCGAATATCTTGTGATTTGTCAAATCATCACTACATCGAGCTACAAAAATGTCGTAGAAATTATCTCGAATAGACGTGAATATTTTTGTAATTGATCATCATTTTGTTTATCAATATAATATATATTCGAAATATTATTACAATGAAATTAAAAAGATATATACTAATTTTTTGAAACTAGGCTTGATCAATTGTATATTAACGTTAAAATAATATAACTCAATTAAAATTATCTAGTAAATTAAATATAAACAAAATATACTTATAAAAACATAAATTTAAAAAAGAATATTAATTAAAAACTATATTAAAATTAAATGTAAGACTGTTGACATAAAGTGATATTTTTGAGTCTCGAGGAGGTACTTTTTAACACTATAATTAATATCCGACATGTATGTTAGTGTCTTATACATCTATCTTTCAAATTATTTAATTTATTGTGATATTAAGAGAATAATATTATAACACGGTACTAAATAAAATTACGAGATATTAAATTTAATATCACAAGACATCAAAATTATTTATATAGAGAAAATATTTAAAATAAAATTTTAAAATTAAACATAATATTTGACAAAACATCATTAAATCGAGACATAAAAAATGTCGAGAAAAATATTGTTGTAGACGCGAAGATTAAAAAATTAATTGTCAAATTTGATTCTAATTTTAAAAAATAAAAATAAATATATAACTAATTTTGCTATAATTGTTATTTAACGTAAATATACAATTTACATTCTTAAACTTTAATATTACTTATAAATATTTACTTTAGCCCGATATTAGTTTTTCCTTATATTTTTATTTATATATTTTTAATTTTCATCCTAACTATTTATTTTATGTTTTTAAATATTTAGAAAACCATCGTATGTCTAACTCGATATTAAGAAAACCATCGTATGACTAAAACGTGAAGAGTTATATTTTATTTCGAGACTTTGATATTAACACAATATCATATATTAAATAACTAACTCGATATTAAGACAATATCATATATTAAACAAACAAAATCTTATATTTGGAAAAATGTTAATATTTTCTATCGACATTCATTTTAAAAACTAATTCTCAAATTGGTTTAGACTATGTTTTAGAGAATATCATATATTAAGAGAATTAAATCGATATTAAGGGAAATATGGTATTGCCTTAAGGCAAATATGGTATTGCCTTAATATCGATTTAATTGTCTTAATACAAGATATGATAATCTCTAAACAATAGTTACTATTAATATCGATTTAATAAGAGTATTAAGTTACTTGTTTAATACTTTGATATTAAATCGATATTAATATTAATAAACAAGAAACTCGATATTAATACAATATTAATATTATTTTAAACAAAACTAACTATTATAAAAAAAGATGTTATTTTAATTATGTTTGTAAGAAAAGTTACTATAAATGATGACTAAAAAAGCAATATTAATGAAAACTATATTAAAATTAAATGTAAAACTTTGACATAAAGTGATATTTTGAGTCTCGAGGAAGCTCTTTTCATCACTATAAATTGTATGTCGTTGTCTTATACATCTATCCTTTCAATGTGATATTAAAAATACTAAATAAAAATAGTGTGATATTAATTTACGGAGATATTAAATTGTTATTAATATTATTATAATTGTTACATTTAATATAAATATACAATTTACAATTTATAATTTTATTAATATTATTATAATTGTTTCAAATATAAATATATAAATATAAATTATATGTTTAGATTATTTCAATGATATTAATTTATTATTTTTTCTCGATATGCAAACCATCAATCACATCAAAAAGTAATTTACTCTTGTTATAAAACCTATCATTACAACCATATGATTCTAAACTTTCGTCACAAAGTTAGTTCATCAAAAATAAAATTATCGAAAAATTATGTATTTGAATTTAGGTTTTTTTTTTTTTTTTTTTCCAAATTTTTATTTATGATCCCGGAGTATATGCTATGGTTTTTATTTGATAAGAAACTTAAATATTTTACCGAAAGTTATATAGATGAAAAAGGGGTATTTCAAAGTTGTATAACTTCATTTGAAATTATCTTTTTCGTCTATTGTATGTATCTTAACAGTAGTCACGCAAGACGTACTAAAACTACATGCGGTGAAGGAATTGCATGATCTAATTCAGAAAAATCATTATTGATTTTCTTCTGAATGAAGATATCGATGATAGCCGTCACGTAGAAGAAGCCCCAACTACAATACAAAAAGTTGGAGACACTTGATGAAGATGGCGTTGGTGCGTGATGAAAGTTTAATTATTTTGCCTACCTATGTTTCGCCATGCTCATCAGAATGAGCATGAGTAACATATTAGGCATTTCTGAAGAAAAATATTAGTTGTACTACAAACAAGTCGTTTGAAAGACAACCAATATTGGTTAGCATCTTCTTGGTCCGTCCATAAAATTTGAGCACAAAGGAAGAGAAGGACAAGACAATGCATATAAGAGCACAACTTGGAGAAGATACAAATAACATTTTATTGGTATGCCCACATCGCACAGCAACATCGTATAACATCCTCCCCAATAACATACCAATAACTAAAAAAAATGGCTTGAACAATTGCATTGAACAACAAAAACGTTTGGCTCATGGATAACAAAATGCTCGGTATGGTTTGGTACACGAATGGCATGCATTTGGCACACCAATAGCACCCAATACATTGTGCTCTTAGAAATAATATTATTCAAAAGAAATCATGTAATATATAACTTTGTAATATTAATTATATAGCGGAATCATCATCTATGTTTTTTTTTTTTTTTTTTTTTTTTTTTTTATCAAATAACGTTAATCATGTTGAAAAATATACTTGATAAATTATATTAAGAATATTGTTAATTTAATTTTTATCTAATGTGATATGTATTTTTAAATATAAAATTTTCTTTTGATTTTGATTTTTTATCTACGGTGATTTTAGGCTTTATAGATTTGAACTTGACATAAAGTAATATTTTGAGTCTCGAGGAAGTAATGTTCAAGACTATAAGAGCAATAAGTTAATAAATATCGACATATATGTCGAGATATTTAGTTACTTCTTTCTCATATCTTTTGTCTATGATATTAAGTTATTGAGATATTAAATATAATATCACAAGACATCAAAATTATTTATATAGTAAATATTTAAAAATAAATTTGTAAATTAGACATATTTGTTAAAATAAATATTGCAAAATCATTGTGATATTAAGACAAAATATTATAAACAAATTTCCATTGCAAATATTTAAGTCTTTGTTTTTCATAATCAAAAAATCATAACCTCGAGACACAAAAAAATGTAAGAGAAAAATATTGCTCAAGACGCAAATAAAGTTTTTATATAGTGTAGAAATGTGTAGAAATGTGTTTGAGTTAGTATTTATATAGTGGTGAAGTTTTAAAAATAAAGTTTTTTTTTTTTTTTAAATGCAACGGTCAAGTTAAGAAAGTGGGGAAAGTAAACGTCTTAGGCTAGTCCCAACGTGACCTTAATATCAAAAAAAAATTTTGTTCGGGATTTAGTATAATTATTTGTATTACTAAATAAAAACAATACGAAATACATAAATCATAAATCTAATCTGAATGCTCCCCGCATGCGAGTCATACATGAGGAGTACGAGAACCAAAACCTCAAGCGAGCCAAATCTTCCTCGCTCTAGCGAGGTTCCCCGGTAAGCCATAACAAATCTTGTGTTGAGAAGTATTTTGAGGTTGAATTGTGTTTGAAATTGTGTGTTAAGAAGTGTGTTTGAGATTGGTATTTATAGGATGTGAAAAGTGGTAAAGTTTAAAAAAAATAAAGTTTTTTTTTTATTTAATTGAAGGGTAAGTTGGGTTTGAAATCGGTTGAAATTTCAACCGATTTACTTGTTTTTGTTTCGCGACCGAACTAGCAACCGAAGCACCACATCCGTGATAACCGATCTAAACATCGGTTGAGGAGGGATTTTTTTGTGGCCAACCGATGTGCACCTCTTCGAATGCGTCCAGCCTTAAAAGTCGGTTGAACTCCATATCGGTCGTGGGAATTTTTTTTTGGTTGCTCAACCGATGTTTTTGGGCGTGATTGTGAATATCACAATAATTTCTTAATAATAATATTTTTAAAATTTGTAAAAGTATGTGATTGGATATATCACAATAATTTCATAATAATAATATTTTTTTGGTTAATGAATGAAATGGGTCGTTTGAGCTAGTTATGATTTATCAAATCACCATCACTTAAATATATTGAAATATAAAGTTAAATTATTCCACTAAAAATATCATAAGAAAAACTAATATCATAATAATATCATAATAATTATTTTAATTGTATTTTAGAATATTAAGTAAGTTAACATACATAAAATTAACATACATAATTTCTTTTTTTAATATCATCTTGTTTTAAAGAAAAAATTAATATCATAGTTAGTTGTTATAATAAACTTAGATAAAATAATATATGATATTTTAGAATATTGACATATCTTTTTTATTTATTTTTTTTTTTTTTTTTGACATTTTTAATATAAGATATTGTATTAATATCGAGTTAGTTGTTTTAATATATCATATTCCTCTTTAATATCATAATAATGATATTAAAGAGCAATATCATATATTAAAAGTTGTGTTCTTGTAAGTATAAGTAAAAGTGAAGCAGATAATAGTCTAACTATAATAAACAAATAAATGTAATTATTAAGTTTTTGTCTTTCCTAACACATACTTTTTACAATGTCTAAAGAAGAAGCATACAAACGAAATAAAATTTAATATTTTGTATGTTTTATGACGTTACATATTAATATTTCTTTTAATATCGAGTCGGTTTGCTTATGACGTATATATATTCGAGTATCTGTTTGTTAAGTAATTTTCAACAGAGATATTTCTCGATACTATTTATAGTTATTAAAGATTCCTCGAGACGTAAAATACCGCTTTATTTTGTGATAATCTTTAAAGTTGCTTTTGACAATACACAAGACAAATGAATATAATTATTATTTTTCATACTTATAGTTATTTAAAAAATTAAATATAACACTTATTATTTTTAAATTAATATTTAACTACTAAAAATTTTTAACAAATTTAAATTTAAAATTTAACATTTATTATGTCAATATATTATTACAATCATATTATTAACTTACTTAATTACTACTTTGATATTATGTCAATAATAATTGTAGTGATAAACTATTACTCTGATATTATTAACTTACTTAATTACTACTCTGATATTATTAACTTACTCTGATACAAAGGTCGCTTTTCTTATTTTTGAAAACTTTAATTGAAAATTTAATGCATTTTTGAAGTTGGAGGGTTTATTTGCAATAAAAAGTCTATTCAGCCACAATATAAATAAGTCTATTCACACAATAAGATACCATCTCGCTCTAACCCTAATCATCCTCAAAATGTCTCAAACTCCAATTATCAATGAACTCAAAACGTTTTTGGAACTAATCAACTACACAACTTGTTCAAGTGTTTATTTAATCAAGAAGTTACGGATGAAGAAGGGATTATTCAAATGGCTTGGCGAGCGAGAACCGAGTTGGTTACTAAGGTTGAAAAGCGCATGCAGGCAATGACCGAGGTATTGTCTCTTAATTTCGATGAAGAAGAAGTCATGGATAAGATCTATGACTCCACGAATGACATTCGGTCATGGAGCGTCAATTGTTGGATTCGCTTGTTGGCATTTTGATTAATATGCGTGCAATTGTCAATAAAAAGAAGGAGCATATCACCAAGATGGAGAAGTTTGAAGATGGAGAAGATAAAGAAGACGGAGAAGATGAAGAAGATGATGGAGAAGATGAAGATGAAGAAGTTTGAAGATGGGGGGTTTGGCTGTTTAAATCTTTTTGTTTTAATGATCTTTTGTAGTTTGGTTTGTTGCTTTGTTTGTTGGTTGTTCTAGAAGTTTTATGCAATTTCAGATTATGTAGTGCTAATTTATGGTTTAAAATTTATAATTCAAGTATATATTAAAGTTAAACATCAAAAACTAACATTTAGTTGTTAGGCATCTCACAATGGTTAAACAAGAGGGCTAAACTAAACTATGATATTTGAAATCAGAGGCCTAATTCGATATCAATGAATATCATATATTATTATTATGTTTAACATCATTTAATAACTCGATATTAAGGCAATATCATATATTAAGACAACTAAACTCGATATTTAAGATAATATTAATATGTATACGTCATAGGCCCGACTATGATATCAACGAATATCATATATTAAAACAACTAACTATGATATTAAAGACAATATAAATATGTATACGTCATAGAGCATCTCAAAATGGTTAAATAGTCATAATCGAAATAAAACACATCATAACCTTGATAAACATCATAACTTAAGTAAAATTATTTAAGTAATTTATATATATTAAGACATCATAACTCGATATTAAGATAATATTAATATGTATACGCTATAGGTCTAATTTCGATATTAATGTAATATCATATATTAAAACAACTAATTCGATATTAAAGACTATATAAATATGTATCGTCATAGAGCATCTCACAATGGTTAAACAATCATAATCGAAATAAAACATCATAAATCGATAAACATCATAACTTAAGTAAAATTATTTAAGTAATTTAAATATATTAAGACATCATAACTCGATATTAATATTTTCTTTTCAAACATTCGATATTAAGTCAAACGCTTAAGACTTATCCGGTTTCATTTTTTCCTACAAATAGTATTTAACACACTTGCGATCTTTTCAATCTCGAGCTAGAGCTTTCTTTATCGAGTACCTCCATTTGTTTCTTTTTATGTCCCTCTCAGTATCTATTTCTTCCTTAGTTGTCTTATACATCTTCTCAACTTGATCATCCGTATATGAGACAATTGATTCTTTCTGCAACCCCTTTATATTCTTTAAATAAGTTTCATGAAACATTCTTCTTTGCTTAACAGTAGGTGGTCTGAGCTGCTTCTTCTTAAGTCTCTCAGCAACATATAAGTTCCTTCTTTCTTCCATGTACCTCTTTAACCATTCATTTTTTTCCTCGATAGTGTACATTTGCATGTCTTTATGAGTTTGCTTGTTAGCAAGCACCATATGTGCATCACATTGAACCCTTTCCTCATCCCAAGCAACTACTAATGCTAATGTTTTAGCTTGTTTCTCAAAGATCTTTCTTTGTTTTCAAGAAACTTTTGATTCTCTGCTTCATATGTAGCACCTAATTCACTAGCCGCTTTAGAATCTTCTTCAAATGTAGCACCTAATTCCTCGTGTATCTCAAGATCGTGATCTTCAACAAGTTTTCCTTTACCCTTGTTTATATCTTGTGTTGATGATTCTATAGCCCTAACAGTGTAAAAGAAGGTCGTTGGATACTAATACCCTTAACAATTGGTTTTGATTTCTTCAAATCAATCATCACCTCTGCGACACTAGAAATAGTGTTATGGCCTCCAAAGAACACTTTCTTCAACAACTGTATATTCAATCGCTTTACTTTGGTGCTCCAAAACTTCTTCTTTACCCATTTTATTCACTACTACAAAGTCATTCTTATCACCAAACTTTTCGCCTCTCGCTAAACTTTTCGGAAACTTGTTTTCGACCATTCTCCTTCAAACTTGCTTCATCGCAGAGAAATATGAGCAGAGGAACATTTTCTTTAGCAAGACTTTCATCCACTGCAATTTCGTCAAAAACTTTTGAAGATTCTATCCACTCGTCTGCATATTTTATCAAACTTTCTTTATGCATATTAATATCATGCAAGAAGATCTTTGTTATATACCTACTTCTCAACACATCCAATTGAATTTGATGATTTCGGTCATTTTCTTTAAAAGACCTGTTTCCCATTGTTTGTCTTGATCCTCATAAAGTTCCATATGAATCATTGTATATAATCCACAATTAACTTTATCTTTCCTAGTTCTCCATTTTAGTGGAAGTACTTCACCTTTGAATCCAAAGAAAAGTTCAATTTTCGGAGGATTGTGATGAAGCAAATAGGATGTTAACAGACTTTTTCGTAAAAATAAGAAATTAATGAGAACAACACAAAATATATAATGTTGTCTAAAATTACAATCATAATCAAAAAATAAAGCAATTCTTACCACATAATCAAAAACATGCTTGTATTTACCATCATATGAAGCATCGACTTATCGTTGTCTAAAATTACAAAGATGACCATTTGTAATGTTGAAAACTATTACATAATAGTGCTCATATGCAAGAATTGGAAAGAAGACATATTAAAAGTGAAATTAACATTAAATAAACATGATTATTGTTATGTTAATATTAGTAATAGAGTACATTAGTAAAAAAAATTGTTTAAAAATTAATGTCAATATTACCAGTTCAATTTTCTCCATTGACATAGCTTTTTTCATTTTGAAACCGATCTTCAACGTAGCTTCAAACATTTGAGAATGGCCTTTTATATCTCTTTCATATTCATCCGGATCTTTTGGCTATTAAAACAAAAACAAAGTGCAAACTTACAAAAACATATTTGTGTATAATAGAAGAAAAATTAAACATAAGTAAATAAAATAATAAAAGTTTTGAAAATGTTAACTTACAATCATCACTGCTTTGAAGTAATGTCTAAAACTTTTAAAGTATCCTTTCTTAATTTTTCTTCAAAATTTAGGATACCGACAAAGTTATCGATTACTTGACGCTCGATCTCGCCTCGGAAGCAAGACACTTGATATGAATTCTTAAAAGACTATTTACTTTCCCATATCTCGAAAATTTCCTCCTCGTATAGGAACATATAGAAATTATATGGTAGCATATAGGAATTAGATGTGAAAATTAAAAATAAATTTTTTAGTTTTACAAGAATAGTTTAAAGAACTTACATAACATCTTTCTGTATCGGATAGAATCATTTTCGGAATAGTTTTTCGTGATTTGAATTCGGTTTTCGGAATAGTTTTTCCACCGTGATTTGAATTCGTATAGTCTCAACTCTTTATTCATATATGGAGATTCGAAAATGATGCATGATGTTTTTCTTCGCTTTAGAACAACGGAGAAACAATTTGTATTAACTTTTTATCGAGTAGAAATCTCGTAAATATTTACTACGTAAAAGAGAAACATCGAATATGATCTTGCTTTGGTTAAAGTGTCTTGAGGTGCTTCGTAAGATTGGTTGGATTTGTTTGAACGATTGTCAACAATGTAGTTGTCGGTTTCCTTGTTTAGACGTTCTTCTTCACCTCGCCTGTTCTTCTTCGGCTCTCTTTATTTGCATTCTCTGCAGCTCCAAAACATCATCATCGTAACTATTCCATTCTTAACATAACTATCGATGCATTATCTAACATTTGATCATCTTCATTTTGCTCTTCTTCAATTGGTTGTTCATCAAGAGAAACATCAACGTAAGTGAATGTCTACTAGCAACACTTTCTTTTTAGTAGCAAGACATTTGTCTTCTTCAGTTTCTAACATCTCAACATCTTCATCTTTCTCCTCTTCAATTGGTTGTACACCATCTTCACCAATTTTCTCCATTTCCTTCAACAGATATATCTAAATTTGTCTTGGCATTGTCACTTTCTTTCAACGATTGTTTTGAAAAATCCTTCTGCAAACTTTGTTCATCAAGAGAAACATCAGAAGTAGGTGATTTTCTACTAGCAACAGTTTGCAACATCTCAACATCTTCACCTTGCTCCTCTTCAATTTGTTTTACATCATCTTCACCAATTTTCTCCGTATCGTCAATTTCATTGAAATCTTTTCGAGTTTCTTCAATGATATATCTAAATTTGTCTTGGGATGGTCACTTTCTTTCAATGATTGTTTTGGAGCATCTTCTTTCAAACTTTGTTCATCAAGAGAAACATCAAGTAGGTGAATTTCTACTACCAACAGTTTCTTTTTACTAGCAAGACATTCGTCATCCTGCAGCTTCTAACATATCAACATCTTCACCAATGTTGCGAAGACTCGTTAATTTCATTGAAATCTTTCCAGTTCCTTCAATGGATATATCAAAATTTGTCTTGGTATGGTCACTTTCTTTCAAACTTTGTTCATCAAGAGAAACATCAAGTAGGTTTCTTTTGAGTAGCAACAGATCCAAAGAAGAGGTAAATTTTTACTAGAAGCACGTTCATAAAAACATTGGTATATTCAATCGCTTGACTCTCTTGTTCTAAAACAACTTGTTTGCCAAAGTTATTCTTCTCGTTTCAACCCCATGACCGATATTCACATCAATGCAATTTATCCTTTGTGCATTACTAACTTTCTTCAACCTCCTCGCCTAGTTGTTTTTGGTCTCTTTACACCTTCCAAATATCTAACTCTCGCTTCAAACTTCGATCTCGCATCTTGAGAAGTTGTGATTTGTTGGAGTGCAAGAACATCTTTTGTCAATTTTGTAGAGTTTGCAATCAATTCTTTTATGAGTTCTATACTATCCTCAAAATTTTGGGATTTGTTACCTAGCCGAGAGGTGGATTAATGGAATTGTTATTATGTACAACAAAATCCATCAATTCATTAGTTCCATATGTACCTTCATTACTTTCGGATCGTTACTCTCACGATAGGTGAATCTGAGCCTCCCATATTAGCCATTTTGTTGGGGTTTCCACCATCTCCGCAAATGATGTTTCCTTGGGTTGAGTCTTATTTATCTTAGTACCCTTTTGTTCAGATTTCCTACGGTATAGGTCTTTTTTGTTGTGATGTTGAGTGTAAATTTTGGATGTAGGTGTGTATCCGCTTCATCGTCTGCTTTGTGGAACGCTTACCATGTTTTGAAAAAGTGGTGTAACACTTCCGAAAAACCTTTTCCATTTTTTCATAAAGGTAAAAACTTTGAGAGCTTGGGAGTTTTGTAAATTTGTTTATGAACCTTTTTTTTTAAAACTTGTTTATCCAAAAAAATTTGAACAAACCTAGGATACAGAAAGCACTTACTTGTATCATCCAAAATTTTAATCATACCATCAAAAATCATCTTAGAAAATTGATCCGCGCAGAACCGTCAAGCTAAATCACTCAAGCCTGCCACTTGTGAATGGCCGACCGTAATCAGCTTAAAACAGCTCAGGCACGAACTCAATAAAGATCAGGAGAGTACAGTGGATTCTCGGGTCGTTATGTCCCACGGAGGATGACTGGTGTTAAACACAATCAGATGTCGAATAACCACTAAGGATAGTGGTCAAGAAGGATTTTGAGTTGTTTATAAACTACGAGAAGATTAAAGGAGATTAAAAGTTAAAATCTATTAAATAAACGCTATCACTATTTTTACAATGATGTTTTGTTTTATGTTTTTATAAATCAAATTAAAATCTACGCGACGCACAATTAAAACGTGAAACTTACACAATATTAACCCTAAAAATATGAAAATATATTTTTATAAACCTAATGATAAAAGAAACTTTTAGAAAAGAAAATTATTTTATAACTAATTATCTAATTATTATTAATTAAAACTATTTTTAACTATTAAATAATTACCTAAAATACAAGAAAATAGGAAATAAAGCTAGAAAAATAAAATTAAGACTTGGAAAATCTAAAATAACAAAAAGAATTTTCAAAACTATTTTATATTTTTTCGATTATTTTCTATTTTTATGAATTTTAAACTATTAAAAACTAATTAAATTACTAAAATTACCAAATAAACTATGAAAAATCTGAAAATTACTTTTTCACTTTTTATATTTATCTAAACTTAATAAAAATGAAAATTATTTTTTGGACTTTTTCGAATTTTTCTATTAAAAGCTATTTAAATAATCCTAAAACTGCTTTTAATTAAGAAAATAGCAAACAGTTATGAAAAAATGTGAAAATTTCAGAAAACTCTAAAATTATACTAGGAATCTATGAAAAATATAAAAACATGATGTTGTGTGGGAGATTATGGAACTGCTATGAATTGAGCTTATGAATAAGCACTTTAATAAGCCAAGTGAACCAAATAAGCAACCCACTGATCACAGAAGCAATAATATACTAAATTAACCAAATTTCAACTAAAAACAATAAGCTTCAAGCTCTGGATTACAGGATACAAAGATTTGGTGATTTTGAGATTAAGAACTAAAACAGAAATTAGGTGTCAACTTGCAGTCAATAAATAAGTACTCAAATAAGCTATAAACTAAAATCCAATTATCAAGTCCTAAACTAGACCTAAACACCATCGATAACCAAAAGACTAGCCCTTAACAAGCTTTAATGAATCTCGTGCAAGTTTGGATAAACCGAGAAATTCACTCAGCTTAATGAGCCACAATGAGCGTGGCAACAAGTCCCGACTTTGAGCTTATGCACAAGCTCACCCAGAGCTCAAGCTAAAAAGATATAAGGACCTAAATACCACCGCCAACTGCTTATATCCCAAAAATGAGACCTTAAAAGCTCTACGAAACCTATGCAATCACGTAAGTTTTGTAGAAAACCGACTTGACATTTTGACTTTTGAAAATGGACACAGTTTGACTTTGGTGAAGTTTGATCCAATTTTATGACTGATGTTGGAGTAATATGATGAAATGAACTTAAGACCAGCTTTGTCTAAGACTTTAAACACCAAATAAGATTTTACATGTCCAAAATTACAACGGATCAAGTACTAAGGCATGATTTTATGAAACTTTGACTTTAAAGGTTATAAGCACAGTTTTAATGACTCAATTGAGTTTACTTTTGCTAACTGAACTTGAGCCAACAACAAGATACCACTGAATTCAATTCTAGGACAGATATGACAGCAAAACAAACACCCCTTTACTCACTGATTTGGAACTTTTTCAAAACAAAACACAATTTAAAACCATGGAACTGATTTCAAACTTCATCATATCATTATAATAGATCTGTTAAACATTAATAAACAACAATAGCAACAATTGAACACAGAAATCAACTTTACACTATGTGACTGATTATATGAAAAACTTAACAACTAAGAATTTCAATAAACAAGCTACTCATATTACACCATAATATCACTTAACAACAGAAAAGGAACATAGAAACACAAAGATCATAGCATAAAAGAAACTTAAACAGTAAAATGAAAAATTGAAGTAAAAGCTTACAAGAGAATTTCCAATTGAAAACACAGAACCAAGGACTGAGATTATTCCCTATTGCTTACCAATAAGCTCTAACCCAATAAGCAATCCAAACTACAGCTCTGCTTTAACTCTTGATCATCATGCCCATGATTTTTGAATTTTAACTAATTTTTGAGTAATTTTTGGTATTTATGAATTTTGAATCTAAACTGAATGATAAAGGTTTTTAATAGCTTAAACAAGCTTCTAAGAGCTTATATAAGCTTATTTAACCCAGAATAACAACCATAAGTAACATAAGTCGAATTTGAGAATTTTAGCTTAAAAATGGTAAAAACTGAGTTCGTACACAAAACTTGAAATTGAAACTGGAATTATATCTTTATTACACTGGAAAATGATTACAAAACGCTTGAAGGTTTTAAACATAAACTTAAAAACTTGAATACTTAAAAACGACAAGACTAAAATTAAAATTACACTACTGCTTTCATCTCTTTCCTTTCTTCTTCTTTTATGCTTGAAAATCCTTCCACGTGGCCTTCTGATGCAATCCCACCTCCCAATTCAACCAATGGAAGAGTTTAGAGTGGATTGCCTGGTTTTATCATTTTGGCGGGAAGTGCCTTTTTGACTTATAGGCACTGTAACAGGCAAGTAGGGGGGTGGGTTTGTAGGGGTGATGATGAGTGGGGAGAAAGGTGTTTGGGATAAGGTCTTGGGATGGAGCAGCAAGGTGTTTGGGAAGCAGGAGGTGGAAGAAGAAGGAAGTGGGGCGTTTCGATTTTGACTTATTTTGACCAAGGGTCAAAATGAGTTTTGGCAGGGTCATTTGGCAATTGGCGGGGTCATTTGTTAATTTTGACAAGCTTAGTAAACAAGGACTAGTTTTGTAATTCTTCCAAACTTGAGGGCCATTCTGTAATTTTCTCAAAGTTAATACAAGGACCAATATTGACAAGCTTCAAAAGTACAAGGACTTGTTTTGACATTTTCAAAATTCCAGGACCAAACTTGACAATTTCAAAAGTTCAGGACCTTTTCGCCATTTGACAAAAGATTTATTCAAGGACCATTTTGACAAGTTAGAATATTTCGGGACCTTGAATAACATTTCTTTATTTAGATTTACGTGGACCTGCTTTTTGACAACTTTTGAAACTTGGGGACTAAACCGCCAATTATGCAAACTTGATATGTTTTTCACCGATTTTAATATTTTGCATTTAAAACACATAAACACTTATTTGTGATATTTTTATCATTTTGATGCATTTCGAGTGTTTTCGGATGTTTTTATCTAATTTGTATAAAAATGATGAGTATTTACACACTCATCAATCCCCCACACTAAGATATTGCTAGTCCCTAGCAATGATTTGAGAAAACATAATGGATTTTAATCTCTTTACCAAAAGCCATTACTCGAGTAGCCAAATGTTTCGGTTCAAGTAAGAACTTTGGTACATCGATAACCAAGTGATTTTGAGCAAACCACCGCCTTCTAACGGATTTGATTTGTCTTTACCGAAGCCGCACTCTTCGGACTAGCCAACTCTTAGATAAATTATCAAGATTATCTTTGGTGAGCCGATTACCAATTATGGTTTTCCAATGCCTTTACCACAAGCCATAAACTTATGGGCTAGCCAACTCTTCACTTTTAAGGATATGGTGAGTGAATACCATACAATTTTGGGCAAATTGTGTCAACGGATTTGAGATATGTTAGGAATTAGAAATTCCGGTATTAAAGAGTCGGTCACCTCAAGTATATGTAATCGTTAGAAAGCTCGTAGTCGTAGTTCTGTTAAGTTAAGTAGTAATTTAGTTAAGTAACACCGTGGAGGACGACGGGTCTTTACCCACCTGTATGCCCGATCCACACCCGATGTGTGGCGATTTATGTAAGACTATAAATACTCTCTACCTTCCAAGGTAGAGAGTTGGAGCTCATAATAATATCTTTCACTTTCTCTCACTAAGTTCCCTAAACCTCTAACTTTCTCTCTAGAATTCCATCCTATTCGCCACCTTGTGTTATGGTTTGATGTGTATGTGAAAAGTTATATCTTACAATTGGTATCAAGAGCCAAGGTTAGATCATATCTTGCACATCTTTGGATTTATAGTGGTTTTAGGTGGTTTTGAGTTTGAAAAGTTTAGTGGTTTTTGCATCATTTGGTTGATTTCTTGTGTTAAAGTTTGAATTTTGTTGGTACTTTTGTGTTTAGAATCATCAAAAGTGTTTAGGTTTTCATTTGGTAAGCTTGAATCATCTTGGTTGGGTTGTTTTGGATTGAAAAGTGGTGTTTATATGGTTTTCATGGTAGCGAGTTAGCTCACGGATAACATTTCTTCATAGCGACTTACAGTTGTTAAAAGTTAGCGAGTTAGTGCTAGCGAGTTAAAGGACAAGTAGTGGAATCTCCACTACGGTTAGCGACTTGTGGTAGCTAATTAGTCCGTAGCGAGTTGCTCTTTAGCGACTCTGCATATCTAGCGACTTGTGTAGCTAATCATCGCACAAATTTGGCTAGCGACTTAGTCTATAGCGAGTTACTACTTAGCGACTTGCTCTTCGTTGGCGACTTGGGATTCTAGCGACTTAGACGTGTAGCGAGTTAAGGATTAGCGACTTAGTGCACTTATTTCTAGCGACTTAGTGCATTATTTGGCAGCGAGTTAGCACTTTATCATCTAGCAACTTGAGTGATTGTTTACGGTTTTCTTGATTTAGTAAAACCCGTGAAAGAATCTATTTCCCGTTTAATCATAGAGTTATAAAATCCGTGATAATCTGTTAACATGTCTACCAACATTCCCAATCGCTCCCATCTGTTATCTCCATCGTTGTCGAGGATGTTCAAGCAATGGCTCGATACTCGCCCACCAATGCTTGACAGAATCGACTACGATTCTTGGGCTCAACGAATCGATTGTATTGTCTTGGAAAGGAAAATGGTGTAAACATTCTCAAATCCATTGATGAAGGACCATATCGAGTTGAAACGACTAGAGACATACTTGATACTAATGAAGATGGTACTCTGCTCACGGAATGGGATGGACCTAAGATGTACAATGAGCTTGATAATGAGGAGAAAAAGAGATTCGATGCGATATCGTGGCTTCAAACATTGTTCTTCAAGGTCTTCCTAAAGACATCTACATGTCGATCAATCATAACACCGATGCAAAGGTCTGTTTGGGATAACGTTAAGATGCTTCTCTCAGTTCGTAATTAACTATGGAAGACAGGAATCCCAACTCTATGATGAATTTGAGCACTCAAGATGAAACCGGATGAGAGTGTCTATGAGTACTATGTGAGATTTCATAAGTTAGTGAATGACATGAGGAACATCAAGATGACTATGCCTAACATTCGCTTGAACTCAAAGTTTGTGAACAACATGAATCCCGAATGGCACAAGTTTGTCACATCTGTGAAACTCACTAAAGGATTGAAGCATACAAACTATGAGCAACTCTATGCCTTCCTCCTTCGTAATGAAAGACATGCTATGTTTGAAAAGTTGATTCTCAATCGCTCAAAACCAACTGTAGTGAGACAAGTTCGCCTAATGACTCAACAAACTTTCTACTCAAACATTGGAATCACAACCAAAGCATCACAAGTCATTCCTGGGTAATGGTAATCACAAACTCATCCCCGACCCTCGCTCAAACAAGTCGATGTCGATGCACGCGTGGATAACATCGTTAATCAACTAGCTCTACTCATTAGTCAAAACATGAACTCTCTCCCACAAACCAACAACAACCTACGAATCGCATCTAACCCACATAATCAAGCCACCGTTAAAGATGGAAGGATGCAGCAACCAGCTCAGAAAGACAAGATGATCGTGGGAGAGGTGGAGCGGGAGAGGTTATGTTGGAAACCGTAATCGAGGAAGAAATGGTAACCAAGGTCAAGCTAAGCCAATCAAATGCTTTAACTGTGGTGGTGAGGACACTTTGCAAGTGAACCGCACATCTCCAAAGCGCCCACAAAATGCCGAATACTTCGAGATAAGATGTTGCCGGCTCAAGCTCGTGACAATGGTGCTACTTGAATGAAGAGGAATCATTGCTTGTCAAGGCAATGCCAAGACCTATGATGCGTATGTAGATGAGCAATTTATTCGTGAGATAGGTCACAATCATCAAAATGCCTTTCAAGTCGGTGATCGCGATGCTTACGACTGATGTGGATGATGGACCCATCGCACACACAATATTTATGGCTAGCATCTCTCCCATGGTGTCTCCCAAGGTCACTTCTTCACCACAAGTCGCCCATCAAAGGACAAACTCATCTCGAGGTATTAAAGCTATATGATGATGTCGATGTGCAACAGATGCATGACAAAGTACAACCAACCGAAACTTTTGAATCAAATATTGAAAATACGGGTAATATCAATATTGTCCCATATGATCAATACGAGAAACAAAGTGAAAGTGAAGTTGTACCTAGTGATGCATCTTCCGCATCAACAATGACTATGTTTTGATGAATTCACCGCATGTGCCCCGATGATTCCATTATCTCCGAACTAAATGCCTATAATGAACGTGTTGCCATTTATGAACAACGCAAAATTTGAGTTGACCACTCGTGAGCAGGAAATGGATGACCAAGCACGCAAGAATTAGAAAAGTAATTTTAGAGAAGAAGTATTGAAACAAGAATTAAATTTTGCAAGAAAAACTTTCTAAAACAAATTAAGCAAAACAAGAACTTCAAGAAAACGTGAAAATGCTTAAGCAAGAATTTAATGCAAAAGAATCAAAGCTCTTGAGAGATTTTTCTAATCTGAAAACTTTGAAAACAAACTTGAAAACAAGTTGTACATACAAGGAAACACCATTCAGATCGCTTCACATGGTCACCAAACATCGAGTCTTAAGCGATAAGCATAGCATTCCCTTGTTGAGGAACCAAATCCAGAGGTAATCAAAAGGCTAGAAATGCTCATAAGGTGATTTATGATGGTAATGAAATTCTTAAGCCTAGGCGTAAACCTAGTTGCGTTGAGTGCACCGAGGAAGATAAGAAATCGATGAAGTCACTAGGAAAGGATGAACAAAAACTAGATGACCCCAAATGCAAAGAGAAGAACATAAATATCACTCCTCATGATTATAAGAAGGAAAACTGGATTGCATTAAACAAGTTTAAGCCTCAAACTTTGTTGACTCCTCAACAAGTCTTCCGGAAAATGGATTTAGATAAGCGAGAAGTCAAAATATTGTAGAAACAAATCCTCCCTTTGAAAATGCCTAAAGCTACCGTGTATCCTCCAACACACCAATGCATCTTGTTCCTAGAACAATTGCCACTAAAAGCAATATCTTAATTAGCCAATACGTTATTTTTCAACTATTTGTTGATTTTGAGAAAACTTGCAAGAAAAGGATCACACCCATCGGCATTCATCAAGGAGAAAGGGTTTTGAACAAATGAAAGAATGTTATTTAACTGAGGTCATGCCCTTCTTTAAACTTTTAAAGGAACACTTTGAGAGTCTTAAAAAGGGGATAGAAACTGACATTAAGGGAATGGAAAAGGAATTTGATGCAATAATAGTTGAAATTAGTGATTATGAGCGTGCATTAAAATATAATGAGATCGAGAGGAAGAACTTGCATACATTGAATGAGAATCTTATTACTGAATGTGTTGCTCAAGATGTCTTTTCATCGCTCAAATTGCTCTATTAATGCTTCCAAATTTCATGAACTATCTCGCCCCGAAAGTCTCCCATGATCGTGTCATTGAGCTTGAAAAACTAATTCTAAACTTAATGAGAAAATTGAACCGATGATCATGACAATTTGGTTAAACATTTTTCTAAACTAGAAGTTGAGTATTTTAATCTACAACTAAAATATCAACATCTCAAAGAAAATGTCAAAACTTCAAATTTCAAGACATCTTCGATGTTCCGAGTTTGATGCGCTTTTTCAAATAAACAAACGAGATGAACAGATTCATGCTCGGTGTAACACGATCGTAAAGTTGAAAGTCCAAATCTCTCAATTAAAGGGTCAAACGAACAATATGACAGTTCCCAAATGCCTCCTTCTTTAGATTCTCGTAATTCTCAAACGTTTCATCTTCAAAACCTAGTAAATGCTTTACAAAAGGAAAACGAAAGTTTCCTAGAAGAGAATGAAAAGGTTAAACGTCATTTCAATGAGTTGTTTGAATCAATTAAAGTCACTCAGTAACAAACACAACGAACAAATAACTTCATTGCAAAAGGAAATTGAGAATCAAGAGTCGTAAAAGGAAAATGCCAATGATCAATGCGGAGAATGTTGTATCTAAGGTTCACTCGTAATAAATCTACTTTATCTCGTGACATATGTCCCCTCACCTAAGGAACAACAAACTTGCCATTCAAACATATTTCTCATCCCTTAAGGATTGCTTAGAATGCTGCGTGAGATTGTTGAAGAGGATAAGCTAGAGAAACCTCATGATAATGCAATTGGACATGCATGCTTATATGCCAAACGATCTCAAGAAATCTTAGAATGTTTGATCACTATATGCCCAAAGACATTAGGTGAGAGTTAACCCTTGATTCCATGCTCAATGCCTAAGGCCAAACATGACATGCACTCGATTCCCAATAGTTTGAATGTGAGGAGTAGTGCACCGTGAGTAGTTCGATTTTAGATCCGTCAATACTAGGAAAGTGAACTCAAATGTGCCTCCTAGAGTACTAATCTCGCACTCTAATGTTAAGAAAGTGAACTCGAGTGCACTCGCATGTAGCTCAGATCCCAAAGACATCTAAAATGTGGTGCAAAGAGTAGTAAAACAAACTAATGTTCCCATTCCTCTACAGAGTAATCGTGACATTAAAGGGAGCGTGTCAAAGTCTCAAGACAATACAAGGAATGATAGGACCTCTCAAGCTAAGAATGCACCGAAGAGAGTAGAAGAACAATCTAGGAACCTTAAGTTTGAATCGAATAAAACGAATCGTGTTGATTCTAGTATTAGCCATAGGCGCATCGTAATTAATTCAATTCGATGCTACTTGCAAACCTTGTAATCGATGATTGCTTGAATTCGCTTTCTAATCATGAATGTGATGTTAATGTTTTGACTAATAATGTTAATTGTCCAGATTAATGTTGTTAATGCTAAAATTCATGCTAAAAGGCTAAAAGGCAAAAGCGAAAGAGAGTTAGAAAACAATGGAAACCCACAGAAGAACATTCACAGAATAGGCTTTTATTGATACCGTTGGTCATAAGACTAATCGATAATGCCCACTAGAAAATGGATGCCCACCGGTAGAACTATTCCCTTAAGAAGTGGTCACATCAGAATAGGCTAATACTGATACACTAGTATTGCATCTATTCACAATGATTCCATTACTTCACCGTCGATATGAATGCTTCTATTTCGATGTGGGTGGTCCAAATTGCTGTTACTAACCAAATGGAACCCATTCTTGCATGGGGATCCCAAATATCCGCTTATCCATTCTTGTCTCGTGTTCAACCGCAGATCGCTCAAATCGCTCGTGGTACCGGACTCAGTCGTTCCAAGCATATGATCGGAGACCGTCACGGCTCATGAACTTCGTGAGCAAATTCATCGGACCGTTAGATTTGGTAATGATCATTTCGGAAGCTATTATGGGTTATGGAGATTATGTTGTTGGTGATAGTGTCATCTCCGAGTGTATTATGTGGAAGGTTTAGGTCATAACTGCTCTCTGTTGGTCAATTCGTGATTTCGATCTAGAAGTAGCCTTCTAAAACATACCGCTTTGTTAGAGATCTTAATGGAAAGGAACTGCTGAAAGGAACTCGTGGCTCAAACCTTTACACTATCTCTATCGATGACATGATGAGAGCTTCACCAACTGCTTGTTATCAAAGGCTTCTAAAACAAAGTCATGGTTATGGCATCGTTGTCTCAATCACTTGAACTTCGCACCATCAACGATCTCTCCGTAAAGGACTTAGTTGTAGGTCTACCTAGACTAAAGTATGAAAAGGATCATCTTTGTTCAAGATGTCAATTGGGAAAAGCAAGAAGTATGCCCATAAACCCAAACCTACTAACTCGTCACGTAAGTTCTTCATATGATTCATATGGATTTATGTGGACCAATGAGGGTGCGTAATATCTTTGAAAGAAATATGTGTTAGTTGTGGTTGATGATTATTCTAGATTCACCGGTCAAGTTCTTAAGGACAAAGGATGAAACTCCCGATATCATCATCAAACTCATCAAACAAATTGCAGTTAGACTAAACAAACCGCCGAATCATCGTAGCAGATAATGGAACCGAGTTTGTCAACAAACAACTTAGTGAATTCTATGAAAGCGTTGGAATCACCATCAAAGAAGTGTTCCACGAACCCCTCAATGTAACGGTGTAGTTGAAAGACGAAATCGCACTCTTGTTGAAGTCGCTAGAACAATGCCGATCTACTCAAAGGTTCCAATGTTTCTCTGGTCAAGCAATTGCCACCGCATGCTACACACAAAATCGTTCCGATTCACACCATTCATGGAAAAACTCCATACGAACTTGTCCACAACAGAAACCTAATTTATCTTTCCTTCGTGTTTGGTGCCTTGTGCTATCCAACTAATGAAGGTCAAGACTTGGGTAAACTTAGAGCTAAAGTCGACATTGGAGTATTTGTAGGATATGCACCAAACAAAAGGGATACCGAATCTACAACAAAAGAACCCGAAATATCATGGAAACAATTCACGTTACGCTTGATGAGTCGACGGTCAAATGGCTCTGGACACTCCAAACCAGACCCGTACTTCAAAACAATTCTATTGGTTCATCCCTTGTTCCAAACTCCCACATGAAACGCCATATGTACCTCCATCCAAGATGATGTAAAGAAATTGTTTGATCCAATGTTTGATGAACTGATGAGTCTACTACTAATGAGGTGTCGATCCTTCAATGTAAGATGCTCATATTCCATGAATGAAGTCAATCCATCGCCAAGATTCAGAAGTCAAGAAGCACCGTCACGATCCTTCGCCTCATCTACAAATCATCATTCTTCAAATGTACATCATGGAAATGTTTCGCATCAATGATGAAGTTAATCCCTATGCGACTCTCAAGATGCTCCATTTGAAAACATATTTGCTACTCCCGAATCATCGCAGAACCATCTTCTTCAGGAGACATCGACTCGCCTACCTCGCCTCAACAAATGCCACATGAACACCTCGTAAAATGGACTCACGATCATCCATTAGACAACATCATTGGTAATCCCTCCCGTCCCTGTATCAACCCGAAGCAACTCGCAACCGATGCCTTATGGTGCTTCTTCAACTCCGTATTATCTAAGATCGAACCAAAAGATGTTAAACTGCTATGAATGAAGATAGTCGGGTTCAATGCTATGCAAGATGAAATTCATGAGTTTGATCGACTTGATGTATGGGAGTTAGTACCGCTCAGCATCGTGCTATGATTATAGCTCTAAATGGATCTTCAAAGTAAAACTTGATGAGCATGGTGATGTGTTGAAGAACAAGGCTCGATTAGTTGCTAAAGGATATCGCCAAGAGGAGGGTATAGACTTTGAAGAATCTTTTGCTCCAGCTTGCTCGAATCGAGGCCATCGAATCTTTTCTCGCTAATGCCGCTAGCAAGAACATGGTGGTTTATCGATGGATGTAAAGACGGCATTTCTAAACGGAGATCTTAAAGAAGTCGCTCACGCCACCAACTCAAGGATTTGTGAATCAAGAGCATCCTACTCACGCTTATCGCTTGAAGAAGGCTCTTTACGGTTTAAAGCAAGCTCCAAGGGCTTGGTATGATACACTATCAAAGTTTCTTCTATCAACCGGATTCATCAAAGGAGCATTGATCCTACATTGTTCACCGTGAAGTCGTGCAAACATTTGATTCATGTTCAAATTTATGTTGATGATATTATTTTGCCTCGATCGACCCAATGGAATGTGATCTTTTCAAATGAAATGAGTTCAAAGTTTCAAATGTCAATGATGGGACAAATGTCATTTTTCTTGGGATTACAAATTTCTCAAAGTCCCTGAGGCATTTTCATAAATCAATCTAAATATGCAACAGATTTTAAAGAAATTTGATTTGATTCAAGTGACCCCTGACACTCCCATGATTGACCGAACCAAACTAGATGAGGACCTCTCGTGGATCATGATTGACCAAACTAAATATCAAGTATGATTGGATCCTCGATGTATCTCACCGCTAGTAGACCGTACATTTTGTTCTCTCGTGTGCATGTGTGCAAGATACCGTGCTAAGCCTACTAAAAGCACCTTGAAGCGCTTAAACGGTCTTTCGGTATTCCAAGGAACCATCAATATGGGACTATGGTACCAAGGACACCGGTATATCACTAACGGCCTATGCGTATGCCGATCATGCAAAGTTGTCAAGATACACGTCAAGTACGCCAGAGGTGCTCGCTTTTGGGTGATAAGCTTTGAGTCGGTCTTCAAAGAAGCAAATGAGTACTTCTATTTCTACAGAGGTTGAATACATAGCCATGTCATCTTGTTGTGCTCAAATCCTATGGATGAGATCTCAATTATCCGACTATGGCTTTGAATTCAACAAAATCCCTCCGCATCGTGATAATAAAGTGCTATTGCTCTCTCATGCAACAACGCTCAACACTCAAGAGCAAAGCATATCGACATTCGACACCATTTCATCGTGAACAGTGGAAAAAGGTGTGGTGGAACTATATTTTGTGAGGTCCGAATATCGCTTAGCGGACATCTTCACCAAAGCTCTTCCAAGAGAACGTTTTGAGTTTATTCTTCCACGCCTTGGTTTGAAAAGTCTTCAACCAGAACTCTCAAACGCCTTCGTGAGGAAGACGAGGAGTAAAGGTCTATCTTCATCTATCTTCTATAAATATTTATTTGAAAAACAAAATACAAAATTATAAAACCTTCAAAATCAAATAGAAAATTATAAAACTTTCAAAATCCATAAAATCAAAAATCCAAAAATCTTCAAAAATATTGTCATTTTGTCATGTTTCTCTCGCTTCGTTAATATCTACGGACTTTGTGTTGTCATTCAAAGAATGACACGGGTCTTTAGATGTTGTTCAATTTAAAAAAAAAAAAAAAAAAAAAAAAAAAAAAAAAAAAAAAAAAAAAAAAAAAAAAAAAAAAAAAAAAAATCAAAAATATTTTGGGAGAAAGAGAAATGGTTTATTGTCATTTTCGTGCAATAACCGGTTTTAAAAGAAAGAACAGAGCCATGTTTCACCATGTTTTCAAATTCTATGCTCGATTCTACAAATTTTATCTCATGAAAACCAAATGCTTTGAAAAATAACTCGATCTCAATTTTGATAATCATCTCGACTTATATGTCAAAATCTCTATCTCTCAATCAACAACCCACGTCATTGATTGAGGGGAGAATGATTTCAATTAAATTAAAAAGTTATTTGGCATTAAATTGTTTTCAAAAGATATACATGCATGTTTTATAAATGGAGTTTAAAGTCTTAAAAATCGATCCATATCGCTTAAAACACTTTCACAATCAAGTCACAATTCTCCTTAAAAGCTTTCAAAATCAATTTAATTATACGAGATCACAAATCTCAAATGATTTGATAATTGTGATCGGGGAGAATGTGTGATTTAAATTGGATTTAAACCGATAATCGTGTAAATGGTTATAAAAGAATGTACATGCCGCCCTTCTCACATGTGACAAACGATTTCAATTTTCACCGCACATGTTGAGGGGGCATATATCTTAAAACCTCGATTTAAAACATGATCATTTATCCTAATGTGCAAGTTCCTCTAGTATGTGCAAAACTCTTTTCAAACCTCGAGGCACATATCGAGGGGAGCAAATTTAAGGAAACCTCATCCTTCCCGGAATTGCTATATCTACTTGATTTGTTGAGGAAGTGATGTTGATATCTTTAGAAAATGGTAATCAAAAGAAGTTAATTTTCTCCCGCCTCCTGTGCAAAACATTTTCAATACTTGATGCACATGTTGAGGGGAGTTCTCGTTTAAAATATCAAAACAATTCAGTACAAAAGCTTTGATAATATATCACACGATCCGAATTGATTTTCAAATGGTTTTCAATTGGATCCATTGGCGATGAACAATACCAAATAGACGACCAACTTTACTTCATGTACGGTGATATAAGGATGATAAGGTTAGGTATGTGTTCCCATGATCCGCTGTAACCGGAGGGATCTACCCAGGACAATCCACTAGTTAGTGTAGAAGTCCTTAGGTATGATGATAAAAGGAGAAAAATGAGATATGGGAAGAGTGCGGTCTAAGACCGAGCTAGTAATCGAATAAACCCAACAAGGTTCTAGCTAGGAAGTCTCGGTAAGCATCAAGGGTTGAAGAATTAAAAAGAATTGAATGTAAAAGGGTGAAAACAAATAGCCCTCCATTTATTCAACCTTAGGGCGTAAACCGGTTCAATTCATATGCTACCGATGGTAACATCGGTATTGAAGACAAGACGTCATGGACCCAAAGGACGCATCGCACTTCAACTTTCCAAACCACTCAAGTTCCTCTTAAAAGGACTTGTTTCATTCTCACGGGAACCGACATTATCTATCGACTTTCTCTTAGAGATGGTTGATATTGAAAAAGGAGACCCTCTCCTAGTCTCCGTTATAGGATCCAAATATGCACAAATTGAGTCTAGAGCCACGAGATCATCAATAAATCTCATTAGGACACTTTCAATGAAGACTCTCTGCTTCACACAATGTGGAAAGAGAGATTATAACTTGAGTCCCACGATTATCCTTGTGGTTTTGCCGAACATCCGAGTGATATGTTTACATATTCACAATGAAGATGGAAAGCCTCGAGCCAACATCAAACAAGCTCTGGTAGGTGGCATGTGAGATCTATTTTATAGATCAACCATGTGACAACCGAAAGAAACAATGGGGCGATTCAATATCTTGAATCAAACCGGTTCAAAGTTAGGGATTGACGGATACCTTTGAAAACCGGTCTTTGTGCTTATAAACTCTTTTCTTTAGCACATCGACGTGTACTAATTTTTCAAACCAAAAGGTATTTTACGATTGATAATTGATTTTCAATAAAACCTTCATCAGATTGCAAAAACAATTTCTATTGAGCAATACACGATTGTTTTTCAAATCTCTTTCTTCAATCTGGACTTAAAATTATTTGGTTCACTCACTCCGTGTTGTCTTCTTTGAGACGTCCGGTTTGAGAACATTAGAACAATTGCGAAACCCGTCAAGGAGATTCTTAGGAATCCTACCGATCACAGGTAAGATTTATATCGATCAACGGGAACCGTGGGCGTGTACTCAATTCATCGAAGTGGTCAAAGACACTTTCGCGATTGTTGCTAATCATTGTATGCGTGTACGCCCAACGCTTGCGTAATGATCGTAATGAAGCGGTCAATCCATAGCCGCATGCTCACTTAACACATTCATCTCAAAGAAATCATGATTAGTGCATCAATGACTCGATATTTTCACACCAAGCTTCGCTACGCCGCCAATATCGTGATTCAACAAATGCTTCCGCCACTACGATGAGAAGATATCATGATCCGTAATGTGAGCATGTCGGTCCCAAAGTCACAACACCACAATGGATGTCTCGTAGATTTTTTTTGCCGATGATCTCCAAAGATGGCTCAAACTTATAATCACGTGGATCAAGAAAAGACCTCCACTTGGAATAACCAAACATGCAATGTGAAGAATCAATGACTACGAGCTTATGAGCAAAGGACTACATCAAGAATGCAAGATCAATGTTAATGTAATATCTATTTGTATTCAATGTAATTTTGGTGTATAATTGAGGTGACCTCCTTAGGGAGATTGTTAGAATTAGAAATTCCGGGATAAAGAGTCGGTCACCTCAAGTATATGTAATCGTAGAAAGCTCGTAGTCGTAGTTCGTTAAGTTAAGTAGTAATTTAGTTAAGTAACACCGTGGAGGACGGACGGGTCTTTACCCACCGTATGCCCCGATCCACACCCGATGTGTGGCGATTTATGTAAGACTATAAATACTCTCTACCTTCCAAGGTAGAGAGTTGGAGCTCATAATAATATCTTTCACTTTCTCTCACTAAGTTCCCTAAACCTCTAACTTTCTCTCTAGAATTCCATCCTATTCGCCACCTTGTGTTATGGTTTGATGTGTATGTGAAAAGTTATATCTATAAGATATCTTTACCAAGAGCCGCTTGTTCTCGGATTAGCCATCCTTATGTGGGTTAGACATAGTGGACCGATTACCATTTGTTGTGTTTAGTACATAGTACTTCCACTAAATAAAAAATTTTAAAATTTGGCCATTTTGGGAAAAAGGACTAAAGGGTACATTTATGATCAAATTCGCTTTAATTTCCCCACACTTAGAAATGAATATTGTCCTCAATATTCAAAGTACCACTGTAATGCCGAAACTTAGAACGTAAAAGATAACATTACTAGCTAAGTGTAGAAACACAACAATTATTCTCTTTTTAATATTTACAATTTTCATTCATTTTTAGATCTATATACAACATGTGGGCATCTCCCCACACTAGTGGTGGTACACACGGTGAAAACCCATGTTGCTACTGTTTTTGATTACCGAGTCGCTAGCTTGACTCGATCCCGCATTTATTGGTTCATGGGGAAAGTTTGAAGATCCGGACAATCACAGGAGGAATGTCCTCCAAAGTAATGCTTCAACCGATGACCATTCACTTTAAAGTCGACCATCGGGTTGAGATAACTCAATGGTACCATAAGGATAAACCTTAGTGATAGTAAATGGTCCGGATCAATGGATTTAAGCTTTCCAGAAAATCTTCAATCTTGAATTAAAAGAAGGACTCGATCACCAACGTTGAAAACGCGGTTTTGATCTTTGAGTCATGAATCTTCTTTGTCTTTTCTTTATAGATCAAAGAGTTCTCGTATGCTTGATCACGGAGTTCATTTAATTCATTCATTTGAACTTTTCCGTGATCACCAGCAGATCTCAATATCAAAGTTGGCATGCTTCAAGGCCCAAGATGCCTTGTGCTCTAACTCAACAGTAGATGACACGCCTTTCCGCACACCACCAGTATGGAGTGCACCCAATGGGTGTTTTGTAAGTCGCACGGAAGGCCCATAGTGCATCATCTAGCTTATCCGACCAAGAGGCACGGTTTTCGCCAACCGTCCTCTCCAATTCTTTGATCCCTCGGTTTGAAACTTCCACTTGCCCACTAGTTTGGGGGTGGTACGCAGAGAGACGGTGAGTTACACCATACTTCGCATGACTCTTTCAAACCGGTCATTGCGAATGCGCACCACGATCACCGATTATGGCTCGTGGAGTTCCAAACCTAGCAAAGAGAGATTTCAAGAATTTCACAACAACTCGGCATCATTGGTATGCAAAGCCTTGGCTTCAACCCATTTTGACAAGTAGTCAACACCACGAGTATGTACTTATTACATGAGAAGAAGGAATGGCCCCATAAAGTCAATGCCCTGTATGTCAAAGATCTCACACACTTGAATGGCGCTTTGTGGCATTTCATTCCTTTGTGAGATATTCCCGTGACGTTGACAAGCATCACATGTGCTTTGACTTAATTCATGGGCATCCTTGTAGATTGTGGGCCAATAGAATCCGGAATCAAACACCTTCTGGCGGTGTAGTTGGGGCTATGATGTCCCCAAGAGGTCCAAGATGGCAAGCCTTGAGAATGTCAATAGCTTCGACCATATACACATCGCTCGATGACTTGATCCGCGAAATCTTAAACAAGTAGGGTCGTCCCAAAGTAATGTTTAACATCTTTGAAGAATTTGTTCTTCCGCTGGGACGACATCCCTTTCACTATGAAGTTACCCGCATGGTAATTTGGCGGGTCAAGAAACCATGGGGTAGAAGAGTCTCCACGAAAAGAAACCGCATTGAGTGTCTCGAGAGGAAATGTTTCATTTATTTCCTTTTCTCGAACACATCTTGGTGAGGGTTCTCTAATCGGATAGATGATCGCAGCTAGGTTCTCGGCTCCTTTTTATCACGATAATGATATCAAATTTCGGAGGAGGAGAACCCAACGGAGCAATCTCGGCTTTGCATCTTGTTTTGCAAAGAGATATTTAAGAGCCGAGTGATCCGTGATACACTACGATTTGGTCAAGATGAGGTATGGTCGAAATTTCTCAAACGCATACACCATGACTAATAGTTCTTTTCCGTAGTGGTGTAATGGGTTTGAGCTCATCATAGTCTTACTTATGAGTGTATAGGCTGAAAATGCTTTGTTTTGCGTTGCCCCAAGACCGCACCGATAGCAAAATCACTTGCATCGCACATGAGCTCAAAGGGTAGATCCCATGGGGCAACTAGAATGGGTGCTTCGTAGCTTTTTCTTTAGTGTTTCAAAAGCTCGACGCACTCAGAGAGAAGATAAAAGGAGCTTCTTTTTCAAGAAGATGGGTCATAGGCCGAGCGATTTTAGAAAAATCCTGTATGAATCTACGATAAAACCCGGCATGACCAAGAAAACTCCTAATACCTTTGACGGTAGTGGGATGAGGCAGTTTAGCAATAACATCGACTTTTGCTCTATCGACCTCAATCCCATTTTTGGAAATCTTATGGCCAAGGACTATGCCTTCTTTGACCATAAAGTGACTCTTCTCCCAATTTAGACAGAGATTGGTGTCTTCACACCTTTTTAACATTTTGTCTAAATGGGAGAGACAAGTCCGAATGAGTCCCGATGACCGAGAAGTCATCCATAAACACCTCCATTGTTTCCCGATCATGTCGTGGAATATGGCCATCATATACCGTTGAACGTGCTCGGAGCGTTACATAAGCCAAAGGGCATACGCTTGTAGGCAAAAGTTCCGTGACGGGCGGTGAATGTGGTCTTCTCTTGATCCCGTGGATCAATGGGGATCAAGTAACCCGAGAAACCATCAAGGAAACAATAGTACTCATTCCCTCGCTAATCTCTCAAGCATCCGTCCATGAAGGGTAGAGGAAAATGGTCTTTACGGGTGGCGCCATTCAACTTACGATAGTCAATACACACACGCCATCCCGTAACCAATCGAGTTGGAATTAACTCGCTTTCTTCATTCGTGACAACAAGTTATGCCACCCTTTTTGGAACACAAAGTGAATTGGGCTAACCTAAGGACTATCGAGATAGGGTAAATCAATCCTCGCATCAAGAAGTTTGATAACCTCTTGTTTGATAACATCATGGATTTTTGGATTCACCCTTCTCTCGATGTTGAACCGCCGGTTTGAAGTCATCCTCCATCAAGATTTTGTGAGTACGTAACTCGTGGTTAATACCCTTAATGTCGGAGAGTTTCCAAGCAATTGCTTGCTTGTGTGACTTCAAGACCTTTATGAGAGCAGATCTTTTCATCTTTACTCAAATCTCGAGCAATAATGACGGGCAATTTATCATCACCTTCAAGAAATGCATACTCAAGATGAGGCGGTAAGTCCTTAAGTTCGACTTCAGAAATTCTTCGCTTTCTCAACCGACTTGACTTCCTTGTTATGAAGTTTGACGGAGGGAGTGGAGGAGAAGTGTCCCGATTTAACAACTTCTCAAGAATAAGAATATCTCCTCCGGATTAATCTCATGGTGATTAATCTCTTCAGAATTGTATCACTAATGTGAGGGTTGATGAATGATCTTCTTTAAGCATTTTCTCAATGAGAAGTATGTCCCCTCGATGTCAATTGGAGCGTGATCAATTTCCCATGGAATGTAATCACTAGCCAAGTATGCTTCAATCTCTTCCAAGATGAAGTCGCCTCAAACGGAGTGAGAAGGAGTAGAATTGGCTATGATAGGTTGAGAAGATGTGGTGGGATTCCCACTCACGTAATTATGAGAATAACCAAGAACTTCTTGAGAGTACTCTTCGAAGCAACATCAATGATATCTATTCGTTAACCGACTCGTAATCATAGTTTGCGAGTACTCAAGTTTGATCAAGGTTAAAGGTGATGACTTCATTACCAACACGTAATGTGATTTCTTGCTCAAATACATCAATGAGAGCACGCCCGTTCTCGTGAATCCTCTTCCAACAATGAGAGGAACCCGTGGATCAAGATCGAAATCAACGACTACAAAGTCACCGGAAAATGGAACTTTCCTACTTACAAATACGCCCCTGCAATTCCAAGAGGACGGGATATTGTACGATCCGCAAGCTCGAGAGTCATGCATGTAGGAGTAAGATCCGAAGAGATAGTTTCTTCCATATCGAATGAGGCATCGTTTATGCTTGCACCAAGATCGGCTAAGGCAAAGCATTCAACCATTCCCGGAAATACACAAGGTAAGAGGAACTTTCCAGATCTCCAAGCTTCTGAAGCTTCTTCGTAATAATCACGAGCGGTTCTCGCTCGAGAGGAGTTTTAGCCATTTCAACATTTTTCCTTGTTGCTTAACATGTGTTTGAGAGTTGATGCAAACTTGGGCATCAACATGATAGCATCCTTGAAGCTTATGTCAAAATGAAGTTCTTGGAAAATTTGAAAGAATTTTTCCATTTGTTGGCTTTCTCGCAGAGCTTTTGCTCATGTAAACGTGATGGGTAAGGAATAGAAGATTTGGATTTTCAATGGGAGCTACAGGAGGTTCAAAACAACTCCGGATTGGATTTTGTTTTGGACAACCCGAGGATGGGGATGGCCGGTACTCCGTTATTAGTAGGAAGTTCCTTGTCCTTTGTCGCCTCGTGTTCACTTTCTACTACCTTCTGGAGAGAAGAAGAAGAGGTAGTAGAATAGTGTCCATCATATGAAGTACCACCTGGTTGTGATCGCTTTGCATCGCCTCGGATTAGCGATCGTGTTGCTAGGTAAAGTACCGAGTCCGAGGGTCGATCATTTAAAGACTTCTTTAATTCAGCCGATCCGACCGACCAACAACCTGCTTTTTCTCCTCTTGAGTCTTCATGAATTGCTTTAAAAGCTCATCGATGTTGATCATGTGAGGTGGTGGAGGGATAATTTGAGGCCTTATGTTCTCGGTTATACCCAATTCCCTTGATTAGGTTCATATTTCACGAAATTGATTCCCTCGATTGTAAGTGTTTTGATTAAGATTTCCTTGTTGTTGGAAACCTTGGTTGGGTCCGAATAGAAATTACCTTGGTTTTGATAACCTTGGTTCATTCTTGGTTGGTTCGATTCGGTTAGGATTCGTTAAAACCGGTGGTGCACGATAAGTGTTAGCTCGGTAGTTTGGTTCATTCCGAGGACGGTATTGATTACCTCCTTGATTTGAAGTACCGCTATAGCATTAGCTTCAAACGGACTACCATCGGTGGCGAGACAGCTTGTAGTATGCATGAGGACCACCACAAGTAACACAAACTTCAACTTTCTTCACTTCACCATATGATGGTGCTTGTGAAAGTGACTTTCTTTGGTTAGCAAGAACCAAAGCTCGAACAATATCCGTGAGTTTGTCAATCTTAGCATCGTGCTAGATGTACTGCTGGAGATGAAGTAGAACGTCCAGATTAGACTCGGTGATGATATGTCTTTGTGCGGAAAGGACGGACACGGGACTTGTTTTCAATGATTTGCAAGGCTTCTTTAGTGGTCTTGCTCAAGAAATTACCTCCAGCGAGGCATTTAGAGAGTCTTGATTGGCCCGTTCGCACCATTGTAGAAAGTATCCATTTGCATTAACTCGGTAAAACCATGATGCGGACACTTATGAGCAAGTCTTTGTAACGATCCCATGCCTCCCGAATGATTCATCAAATCTCCGAGAAAATTTCATTATCTCATTCTTAAGACTTGTAGTTCGGGATGGAGGATAGAATTGCTCACAAACTTTGTGACTAAATCTTCCCATGTCTCAATGGAACGAGGGGTTGTTTCTCAAGCCAATTCCGGCTTGTCCTCAAGAGAAAATGGGAATGCAAGAAGCTTGATAGCTTCATGTGGGACATTCTTGTACTTGATGGTAGATGCAATCTTGTTAAACCATCGAATGTGTGCATGAGGATCATCCCGCCAAAACCATAGAATTGGCTTTGGGTTACAGATTAAGTAACCCGGTTTTGAGCTCAAAGTATCGCCCACGATGGTCGGGACAACAATGGCATCTCCGTAACCCTCGATGGGTGCTTGAGAAGCTCATTCATCGGCTTGTCTTACGCCATTACGGTGGTGGTGGTGGTAGACGTTCCTTAGTCACACCGGGAGCGTAACGTCCTCACGCTCACGAGGAATCTTTCCAAGTTCGACAATGGACTTGTAGAACTGGAAGAACGAGCGCGCATGCACTAAGTATAAAAATCAATTTTCAAAACAAATGCGAGGCAAAACGACAAGTGAACTTAACCAATAATCACAAATGAAATGGCTTTTGAAAAGGTACACCAAATCACAAGTGACACAAAGGCAAGTTTTAAATCGATGTTCGAACTTATTATGGTCGCACTTCAGCTAGGTAGTGCAACGCCTTGATTTGCATGGTGGTTGATTTTATGTATATATTAAGTATCACCGAAAAGACGAGGTACAGATTTGTGCCGATGGGTTTAAAACTTTTGGACAATATTTTTGGTATCGTCTCGCTTAACCAAATCGTATTTCTTTAAGAATCACCTTAAAAGAAACACAAGATAGAAAACGTTACGATTGTTTTGTTGTTTTATATTTTGTTTGGTGTTTTTAACACTTTAGGAAAAGTGTTAATGAACTTTTTGATTTTGTTATAACTTTACGTAAAACTTTTACAAACTGTGGTATATGTGCAAGTACGGGTCTCAAAAATGTTTAGAACACGCTTATGACCTCCCCGCAATGGCGCCAAAATTTGATCCGCAGAACCGCTGCTAAATCACTCAAGCTCGCCACTTGTGAATGGTCGACCGAATCGCCTTTAAACAGCTCGTGCACGAACTCAATAAAGATCGGGAGAGTACAATGGATTCCCGGTCGTTATGTCCCACGGAGGATGACCGTGTTAAACACAATCGATGTCGAATAACCACTAAGGATAGTGGTCATGAAGGATTTTGAGTTGTTTATAAACCACGTAAGATTAAAGGAGATTAAAAGTTAAAATCTATTAAATAAACGCTATCACTATTTTTACAATGATGTTTTGTTTTATGTTTTTATAACCGAAATTAAAATCTACGCGACGTGACAATTAAAACGTGAAACTTACACAATATTAACCTTAAAAATATGAAAATATATTTTATAAACCTAATGATAAAAGAAACTTTTAGAAAAAGAAAATTATTTTATAACTAATTATCTAATTATTATTAATTAAAACTATTTTAACTATTAAATAATTACCTAAAATACAAGAAAATAGGAAATAAAGCTAGAAAAATAAAATTAAGACTTGGAAAATCTAAAATAACAAAAAGAATTTTCAAAACTATTTTATATTTTTCTGATTATTTTCTATTTTTATGAATTTTAAACTATTAAAAACTAATTAAATTACTAAAAATTACCAAATAAACTATGAAAATCTGAAAATTACTTTTTCACTTTTATATTTATCTAAACTTAATAAAATGAAAAATTATTTTTTGGACTTTTCCGAATTTTTCTATTAAAAGCTATTTAAATAATCCTAAAACCTGCTTTTAATTAAGAAAAATAGCAAACAGTTATGAAAAATGTGAAAATTTCAGGAAAACTCTAAAATTATACTAGGAATCTATGAAAATATAAAACATGATGTTGTGTGGAGATTATGGAATCGCTATGAATTGAGCTTATGAATAAGCACTTTAATAAGCCAAGTGAACCAAATAAGCAACCCACCGATCATGTATAATAATATACTAAATTAACCAAATTTCAACTAAAAACAATAAGCTTCAAGCTCTGGATTACAGGATACAAAGATTTGGTGATTTTGAGATTAAGAACTAAAACAGAAATTAGGTGTCAACTTGCAGTCAATAAATAAGTACTCAAATAAGCTATAAACTAAAATCCAATTATCAAGTCCTAAACTAGACCTAAACAGCTACTGATAACCAAAAGACTAGCCCTTAACAAGCTTTAATGAATCCTGTGCAAGTTTGGATAAAACTGAGAAATTCACTCAGTTAGCTGAGCCCTGTGAGCAGGGCAACAAGTCCTGACTTTGAGCTTATGCACAAGCTCACCCAGAGAGCTCAAGCTAAAAACAGATATAAGGACCTAAATACCACCTGGCCAACTGCTTATATCCCAAAAATGAGACCTTAAAAAGCTCTACAGAAACCTATGCAACTGCTGCAAGTTTTGTAGAAAACCAGAATTTGACATTTTTGACTTTTGAAAATGGACACACAGTTTGACTTTGGTGAAGTTTGATCCAATTTTTATGACTGATGTTGGAGTAATATGATGAAATGAACTTAAGACCAGCTTTGTCTAAGACTTTTAAACACCAAATAAGATTTTACATGTCCAAAATTACAACAGATCAAGTACTAAGACAGATTTTATGAAACTTTGACTTTAAAGGTTATAAGCACAGTTTTAATGACTCAATTGAGTTTACTTTTGCTAACTGAACTTGAGCCAACAACAAGATACCACTGAATTCAATTCTAGGACAGATATGACAGCAAAACAAACACCCCTTTACTCACTGATTTGGAACTTTTTCAAAACAAAACACAATTTAAAACCATGGAACTCGATTTCAAACTTCATCATATCATTATAATAGATCTCATAAACATTAATAAACAACAATAGCAACAATTGAACACGTAAATCAACTTTACACTATGTGACTGATTATATGAAAAACTTAACAACTAAGAATTTCAATAAACAAGCTACTCATATTACACCATAATATCACTTAACAAATGTAAAAGGAACATAGAAACACAAAGATCATAGCATAAAAGAAACTTAAACAAGAAATGAAAATTGAAGTAAAAGCTTACAAGAGAATTTCCAATTGAAAACACGTAACCAAGGATGAGATTATTCCCTATTGCTTACCAATAAGCTCTAACCCAATAAGCAATCCAAACTACAGCTCTGCTTTAACTCTTGATCATCATGCCCATGATTTTTGAATTTTAACTAATTTTTGAGTAATTTTTGGTATTTATGAATTTTGAATCTAAACTGAATGATAAGGTTTTAATAGCTTAAACAAGCTTCTAAGAGCTTATATAAGCTTATTTAACCCGTAATAACAACCATAAGTAACATAAGTCGAATTTGAGAATTTTAGCTTAAAATGGTAAAACCGAGTTCATACAAAACTTGAAATTGAAACGGAATTATATCTTTATTACATCGAAAATGATTACAAAACGCTGAAGGTTTTAAACATAAACTTAAAACTTGAATACTTAAAACGACAAGACTAAAATTAAAATTACACTCGCTTTCATCTCTTTCCTTTCTTCTTCTTTTATGCTTGAAAATCCTTCCACGTGGCCTTCGATGCAATCCCACCTCCCAATTCAACCAATGGAAGAGTTTAGAGTGGATTGCCCTGGTTTTATCATTTGGCGGAAGTGCCTTTTGACTTATAGGCACCGTAATGTGCAAGTAGGGGTGGTTTGTAGGGGTGATGATGAGTGGGAGAAAGGTGTTTGGGATAAGGTCTTGGGATGGAGCAGCAACAACCGGGAAGCGAGGAGGTGGAAGAAGAAGAAGGAAGTGGCGCTGTCGATTTTGACTTATTTTGACCAAGGGGTCAAAATGAGTTTTGGCAGGGGTCATTTGGCAATTGGCAGGGGTCATTTGTTAATTTTGACAAGGCTTAGTAAACAAGGACTAGTTTTGTAATTCTTCCAAACTTGAGGGGCCATTCCTGTAATTTTCTCAAAGTTAATACAAGGACCAATATTGACAAGCTTCAAAAGTACAAGGACTTGTTTTGACATTTTCAAAATTCCAGGGACCAAACTTGACAATTTCAAAAGTTCAGGGACCTTTTCTGCCATTTGACAAAAGATTTATTCAAGGACCATTTTTGACAAGTTAGAATATTTCAGGGACCTTGAATAACATTTCTCTTTATTTAGATTTACCAGGGACTGTTTTTGACAACTTTTGAAACTTGGGGGACTAAAACTGCCAATTATGCAAACTTGATACGTTTTTCACCAGATTTTGATATTTTGCATTTAAAACACATAAAACACTTATTTGTGATATTTTTATCATTTTGATGCATTTAAAGTGTTTTCGGATGTTTTTGCAAACTAATTTGTACAAAATGATGAGTATTTACACACTCATCAAAAATTTAAAATCTTATTTTGAGTCAAGCACACTATAGCGTAAGCTATAATCGCACTAAACTCATTCCACCAGCTTGTTTTAGGACTTATACAATGCGGATGGTATGGATTAGAAATTTCCATTGAGGTGAGAATAGCCTTTTGTAAAATTTTAAAGAATCGCTTTTCTTCTCATATCCCATTTTTCAAGACCTTTGAAAATAGTGGGTTTAGCAGCAATCGACACCATTGTTATCTTCTAGTTTCAAGGAACTCTAACCGATGATTCAAAGGACAATTATCTCTTCATCATCTACTAAAGCTCTAATTTGTACTTCCTATCTATAGTTATGGACTTAGCAATTGCCCAAAATTGCTTAATGATCGAAATATATATAGTAGGATTTATCGATAATGCATACCTTATAGAGCAAGTGTTTAAAAATCAATGATCTCAAAGAATCCTTCCGATTCTCGGTAATGGTTTTTAAGTAAAGCAACCATGTTGTGAGTTTCATGAAAGGTTCTTTCCGCTATTTTGAATGAAGCAGCCACAAATATTCAATAATTGATGATGAGGAAGAAAGATGAGAATTAGCAAGGGTTATAAAGAAGGAGATTCACAAAGTTTTGTACCGCTTATTTTGGGTTTCGCAATTTGGTCTAATATAAGAAATAGGGTTTTTTTTGTTTGTGAGTTGCATATAAAATTTATAGCTAATTACGGATTAGTTTAGTTTTTTTTTTTTTTTTTTTTTTTTTTTCTCAAATTTAATTTATTAAAAATATCAAAAAGAAGATGAAGAAACATAAACATAAACATCAAATCACAAAATAAACATCAAATCACATTAAGCTTGAAAAGACAAACATAAACATCAAATTACATTACAAACATTAAGATCGGAAATAATCATAAGCACAATCTTAAAACACAATAATCCATGACGCGATTATTAATTTGTTTTTTTCAATGGACAATGTCTTGCATCATGATTTGCAACTTTCCCACAAATTCGACACTTCCTTTCATCTTGATTAGCCAATACATTTCCACTAGATGAACACTTTTTTTCCATTTAAATCTGCATCAAAGAAAAATGCATAAGTGTTAAAATAAAATTAAATAAACTTAGCAATTAAATAAGATACTTTTTTTTTTTACCTTTTTTTGAATTATAATTCAGATCTAGATTATAGTGGAGCCGTGAAGGTAGGTAAAAATATATTTGAGGTCTGTATAAGGGAAGCTCAAAGTTTATAAAAGCAAAAATTTAAAAAGCCCATATTTTTTTTAAAGCCCAAAAGATATCAAATGTCAATATTATTAAACCCAATAAAATATTTTTGTAAACGTGTCAATAAATGCACAAATATAACACCACCAATAATACAAGTGAAGATCATAAAACAAAACAGATTTCACAATGTTAAATCAAATAGATGAATTTGTCGCATATAATGTTAAATCAAAGATTGAATCAACAAAGAATCAAAATGGTAATTTTTACTCCTATATTTACAGCTTTAGTTTGTATCTACTTTACATAACATATAAATTATTGAACTATTAGTGTTAAACATAGAATCAAAGATTTAGCATTATATGACTTTAGAACATCATGTGATATGTTATGTTGTATGTTTTTGGTGTATCTTTAGGCGAACATGTTATATATAATTATGTAATTTTCGATCGTTATGACGAAAGAACTATTAAAAGTAAAGTAAAGTAAATCCCAATACCGTCTTAAACGACGTAAACGTAAATAGGCATACGCTACCTAAGGTAGAGAGGCTACTTCCAATCTACCTAAGGTAAAGAGGCTACTTCCATTTGTTATTCTGATATTTAATATTGTTATTCTGATATTAATATGAACTTAATCTAAGTCATCGTTGGAAAATGCTAAATGTAAATTATCATAGTCGAAACTTTCAATTTCTTCTTTGTCCAAATCTTCTTCCACATCCGAAGATCTCTCTTGAATCGATAAACCTGTGCATTGTCGCAAACTCTTTCGCTTGATATTTTTAGTTGTTTATTTCTATCTGCTTGTGCTTCATCCCTTTTTCATCTTCTTTATACATCTCCATTTCGATTGGGTAGTACCAATCGTCTGGATACCATAAATATTTTTCCGCAACCTTTGTTGTTGTTTCTTCAACAATCTATACATTGAAAGAATGAACAATTTTACACTCATTTTTAAATAAAACTTTCCTAATTCATACTCAATATACACTTTTGTTCTTGAATTATTAAAATTGCAAACCAGTCCTCATACCTTTTTGATGGTTTTGTTATCTCGCCTTTTGTTCTTGAATGCATTGTTTTCGAAACAATAAAAACAAAACACTTTGTTTTCATATAAAGAATAAAAATTAAAGTAATAGAAAAATCGATTCAAAAATCATGTTATACTTGCCGTCGCTCCGCTTTGTTCTTCTTCAAAATCGCATTCGCTTCTTGATCTTTTGTTTGAAGCGCATATAATTTTTGTATTGTTCAAATATTCTACAAAGATCACAGGTATTTGAGTTGAATATGATGCGATGGTAAACTGCTTTCGCATTGTAGTTTTTATAATCATTTTCGTGAAAACCAAAAGACTAATAAGTAACCAAAAGACTAATAAGTAACCTTCCATGACACTTATGTTTTGTAGATTAAACAACAATTATTACATTGCACATATATAAATATCTTTAATGTTATATATTTAGCATGATTTTGTTATTCGTTATTGTTATTATGATATTAATATTCTTATTCTAAGTATGAAGATTATTACACTTTGATTTTTCTTATCGTTAGTATGATAGTTATTCTGATATTAAGTTTGTTATTCTGATATGAAGATTGTTTTGAAGTTGATTATATATGTGAATTCGTTAACCGATATGAGGATTTGTTGAAGTTTGTTATTCGATATGAGGATTGTTATTTTTGATAGTTTGTTATTCGATATGACTATTTAATTTTCATATTTGCATCTTATAATATATGTGAATTCAAAAATTATGAAGACGTAATGACAAGGAAAAGAATTCAAATGATGAGAAACATAGTCAATTCAACAAGAACTTTTAAAACAAAACAGATTCAAACTATTCTAAAGATGAAATCGTGAGTTAGAAGATCCGAAGGTTGAGTCTTTAATCTAAAAAATTCATATTAATTCAAGGAGAACATCATCAAGGATTATAAATAAAGTAAAATCAATTTCTAGTGATATTGATGTTGAAGATCATGTTTGTGTCAATGAAAGTATACTAACAATCGTAACTAGGGATCTCAAGTCAACTTTTTATCTTCTTTCTAATATGTCGGTATAAAGAACGACCGTTGTCTCAAAATGGGATTTAGTTCTTTGCTTGGAATGAAGATTTGTGTTATACCTTCTAGGCTTGGATTTAAAGTGTTGATTGCTTTGATGAAGATAGTATGACTTTGAACTTGATGTGTGGAAACATTGAAATCAAAAGAGAGACATTAATGCAATTATGGGATTTCCAATGGGCAAGAAAAAATAAATTCTATTAAAAGAGTACGAACAACCAACCCAACTATATTCTCTTGGAGAAACCAGTTTCATCGATTTAAAATTCGAAAGAGACAAATATTCGTGTTATGTGGTTGTTAATAATATTTTGGATAATGGTAACACCGATCGAATGTTTGTGTTAAACTTTCTTGTTGTCCTTCGAGTCAGTTTTTTTACCGGGTGTAGCTTGCCAAAGATACATCACTCATTCCGATTCGATGATGATATCATAAAATTGGATTGGTGTTCATATCTTTTAGATTGTTTGAAAGATAGTAAAAAAATGGAACAAATACGACACGAGTGATGCAAACTATTATTGTGGACCTATCACTTTTCTATCGGTATGATTTTTATTTTCTTTTATTTTTACATTTTTGTTTTATATATATATATATATATATATATATATATATATATATATATATATATATATATATATATATATATCTATACTCCTTAAATACACCAATATCCCAACCTAAACCCAATCCTTACACTTTAAGATTCAGCCACCCACACCAAACTCCAAACTTAAATTTACATACACCAAACCAATATCCAAACCTAAAATATTACCAAACCAACAAAACCACAAATTACTACCCTCCTTTCCCATTTACTTCCGTTTTTTAACCACAAAACAAATCACACACACACACAACACCCTCATCTCTCACATCACAATGAAACACAAGAAAACTCTCTTCTCACAACTACCAAAACCCTCTCAAAACTCTCATCTCACAACTACTAAAGCACTCTCTTCTTCCACACTCCAAAACTCCCACCACCGACACCCTTCATCGCCGCCGCCGAACAATTTCACCACTGAACTCAGACACCGCCGTCCTCCACCGCCGAACCCTTTCAAAGTTGGAACCCTTTCCAAACTATCAACGGAAACACCTCTCCACCAACGAAAAGCCCCGCATCACAACATATTTAAGTTTTGGTTGTTTTTTACTTTTTTTTATTGATTTATTTTTTTGTCAGATCTAAATTTATATAATATTTTTTTTCAGATCTTGCCCGAATCCACTGTTGTCGTCTTGATGCTTCCGCCACGCTTTTACGCCCCAGTTATTGTTGTCACCGCTATTGCTACCATTTTGAGTTATATAATATGAGGTGGTGAGTCTTTTTTCATAATGAGTTTCTTTTTTAAATCTTTTAATCAGATTTTTTTTTTTTATAAATCTAGCTTTTTCTGTATAATTTTTTATAAATCTGATAAGTTGAAAAAGAAGATGTTTGAATTATTTTTAGACTAAAAAAAGGTAATATGTTTACGTAAAAGTATTAGTGTAGGAAAATGGATGTATTCAAAGAGTGTTAGCAGTGGAAAACTATTTTTTAGCTTGTGTGGTTTCATTGATTTTTCTTACACGCCCCTAAATAGATAAGAAAATGCATACAAGTTTTTTTTTTTTTTTTCTTATAACAAGCATAAAGCTTACTTGCTTTTTATTTCATGTTGGTCTTTGAAAGATACTAATATTGCTTTCTTTTGGGTTAAATATTTACTTATTTTTTTTTAAATTATGAAAATCTGATTTTTAGTGTTATTTATTAGATCTTATCTTATAATTTTGCAACTTTTATAAATTCGATTTTGAGATTTGTTTATAATAATTTCGATTTTTTTTTATAAATCTGATTCTTCAATATATATTTTTTTCTTCTGTTATTATTATTATTTTATTTATTTATTTTTTTTAATGAAAATCTGACTTTTAGTGCTAATCTTTTTTCATTTTTTAGGGTGACATTTTTTAGGATTTTTTGATATTTGGTTTTCTTTTATGACGTGCTAGAAAGGATAGAAAGAACTTTTAATCTCTTGAAATAATCTAAACACAAACAATTGTTATTCTTTTGCTACTAATAGTGTTATCTCTTTTTCTTAGGTATTAGAGATCTGACTATGGAATGGGCTTTGAAAGACGTTGAGGTATGCTAAAGTGGTGTTGATGCAACTTTATAGAAAATTATAAAGAAGTGGCCGCTTGTTGTGGTTTATGTTTTAGGTGTGTAATTTTTTTTTTGAACTAAGATCGGTTGCTGGTCAGGGGTGTTCTTAATTTTTTTTTTTTTTATGCCTTCGTGTTTTTGAGGTCGATAATAGTTTTTGATTGGAAAATTGAGGCCACGTGGTGTTCTTAAAGAACGACTTTGTTCAAGTGTTTAATCTTATTTGTTGGATCTAAAGTTGCTTGAATTTTTCTAAAGCTTTATTTTAGTTATTGGTAATTATGTTTTTAAGGTTAAAAGTTACGGAGTAATGATTATGTTATTCAGAATATTAAATAATGATTATGATAAATTAATATTTAGAAAGGCTCTGATAAAAAAATTCTAAAAAGTAAACGTTAAAACCGAAAAGTAGATAGAAGGATGACTATAAGAGTACACATTTTTAAAAAATCGACACATTGCTTTGACTTTTCAATTTTTGGAAGTCGCAATCTTGAAATTCAAATTTCAAACTTGGATAGGCGCATAAACTTTTGGACAATACATAATACCATCTATATGATCTATGCGTAGCTTGATAACTACTTTAAAAGTAAAAACCAACTATGATAGCATAATATATATAAGAGAAATTTTTTTAAATGGGCCATAATTACTAACTATTTACGAAACTAACCGTCGCATAATTTTTTTTAAGAAAATAGACTTTCGATTGTCATCTGTTAGATTCACATGAGAAAGAAAATTCGACCCTACACGTGTCTTTCGCGACCTTCTACGCGACGGCATTTTTCAAAAACGCGACTCAAATAAAAAGGCGACACATTTAAAATGCGACGGAATGTATTTACCAAGACTAATTCGCGAACTATATAAATTAAAAACGCGACAAGACTAGAAAAGTAAAATAGCGACAAAAATTTAAAATTGCGACCAAGTTAAACACTCAAAACGCGACACAGAAAACTCGCGACCTAAAACTCAAAACTCACTTTTTTGTTTTAAAGTAGGCTACACTTATTGACCAAAATCTCACTTCTACAGGGAGCAAATTTTGTGTGCGGGAAGGGCAGGAATCTCTTTTCCTTTTCAATAAAATAAAAGTACTTTTTCCTCCTCTTTATTTTTTTTTACAAAACGTTGAAAAAACTCAGTTGGTAGACTCAGGTTTACTTTTATTGTCAATCGGAAATGATACATGTGCCTAAACTTAGACCTAAAATCAAGTGTTATTATCCTGATGGGTGCAGACAGGGACCCACTTATTTTACAACTCATTAGGATGATGCTAAGTGGTTTTAGGTCTAAGTTTATGCCTAAATTTAGGTTCATGTATCATTTATCATTGTGAATATAGGGAGAAAGTGTTTGTTTATAGGTATTTTGGTAGTACTTTGTTTTTAGGCCTGGTTCATTTGCTTTTCTTTTTTTAAATAGGTCGCTGCTTTTTTAAATGGATTATTTAGGTAATTGGGTTTATATATAAAGCTATTAATAATGGGAAATGATTTGTATATTCAAAAAATTGATTGGGACACTCAAAACTATGCATTAAACAGTTGTACTGTATAGATATTGTGCTTTAACAGGTTGCACATTAGAGTGTGCAAATCAAAACACAATGTGTACAAATCATCTCCCATTAATAATAGGGTAAAATTTATGATATACTAAATTCTAAATTTTATTCATTTTTTTGTTATCTTAAATTTATTTTGATTATAAAACAATGTTTCGGTAGTCCTTTTATTTATTTATTAATTTTATTATTATTATTATTATTTTGTTTGCATTTTTGGAATTTGTCGTAAGCTATGCAACAACATTGTTAGGTGCGGGTACTCAAATATCAAATGCAACACTTAATTTTGTTTGCATTTTTGGAATTTGTCGTAAACTATGCAACTACATTGTTATGTGCGGGTATTACAATTTTTCAATCTTAGTTGACTATTTTCAACTTAAAACTCTGCTATAGGAAAACATTTACCCATAAATTCAACATACCAAATTTGTTGAAGACTTTATTAATGGAGCTATGCAACAATGTCATCAGAAGAATAGTGCTTTGGAAATGATTCCCTAACACCGCAACTACAAATTCTAAAGCAAATTATTCGCCGCGAGATTTTGTCGAAGATCGACACATTGCCGCTAAGCGTATCAATTTTACTAGTATATATATATATATATATATATATATATATATATATATATATATATATATATATATATATATATATATATTTACGATTGTTGTATCTTGAATCAATCTACAAACAACAAAAGATAAAAAGGTCGATGTTCCCGCTATTGAATCTTGGACTTGATTTGCTTTATGAGGTTCAAAAGTAGATGACTCTTAAACCAAGGTGTGCAACAAGGTGATCCACTTGGACCTCTCGCTTTTGCTTTAGTGTTACATCCTTTGGTATGCAAGATTAGAGACACCTTTAGCCTTTCCCTACAAGCTTGGTATTTGGATGACGGAACTATTATTGGAGATACTTTGGTCGTGGGAAAGGTTTTAGAGCTTATCATGGTCGAGGGACCTCGTTGTGGTTTGCACCTCAATGTTGATAAACCGAGGTTTTTGGCCCAAGGAAGACCCCAAGCGGGATTATGGGTGTTTTCCCCAACATTGCTTCGACCTTTGCACGGTGTTAAATTACTTGGTGGGCCCGCTAGTGTGGACTTTGATTTTAGTAGTGAGCTTGTTACTAAAAGGGTTGCCAAAACCATTGAGCTTATGGGTGCGGTGCTAAGATTAATGATCCTCGCAGAGTTGTTGCTCCTTCGTGCTTGTGCCGGGTATTTCCAAATTATATTTTTCTATGCGTACATGCTCTCCTCGGGTTTTTTAGCGTGCTCAGATTTCATTTGATGCGGCACTTCGTTCTACTTTGGAGCGTATTGTCACTACTTCTGGACCTGGTTTTGGTGATTGGCAATGGAGGCTTGCCACCTTACCCTTTGCATTTGGAGGGCTTGGTGTTTATACTGCAGGTGATGTCCTGAACTATGCATTCCTTGCGTTTAGACTCCAATCTGCTAACTTGCAGACTAAACTGCTCCGACATTCTGGTATTATAACTTATGGACCTTCCTTTGATGATGCCTTGTGTGCTTTTAATGCGAAAATGGAGATCGACCTTTTGAGTAACCCAAGTGAGATCGCTGCCCCCAAACTCATGAAGAAACTGGCAGATATATATTTCACACGTGTTGCCCAAACGGCTGAATCTACTTTTTCCCTATCTACTCGGCAGATGGCGTTATGGAAATCGCAATTGGAGGACTACACATCGGACTGGCTTAGGGTGGTTCCGATATCTAGGTTGGGATGACTATGAATGCTAGGACTTACCGGTGTGTTTTATGCTATCCGCTTAGGTGTTCCCCTATTCTCCGTTCAAATACCGTGCTCGCCTTTGTTCCGTGGTCCTTACGGTGATATTTATGGGGACCATGTTGTATCGCGCAATCGGTATTATTGGTATTAAACACCGCATAATGTGGTGCGCGATACTATTGTTGATATCTCGTTCTCGGTCGGGGATTTCGCCCGTAAAGAAGTTGATATTGGGCTTAGTGGAGGAAGGACAAACCCTTACGCCCGGTGATATATTGCTCTACTCGTGGGATGGAGGACTTGATGTATGTGTCGATTTGTGGTCATCGCCCTGACGCAAACCGGTATGGTTGATTTTGTGCCGTAGTGCGGTTTTAAAGGTCAGACAACGTAAACGCGTCAAGTATGAGGCTAAGTGCTAATGAATATTAGGTATGGTTTTCTCCTCTTCATTCTCTTCTTTTGGGAGCTTGAGAAGGATGCGATGACTTTCACTGCGAATCCGAAAGTTCTCTCGTGACTCAAGACATTGGGGCGCGTGTCGCTATTCATATCTTGATGGGATTAGCTTTGCTATAGCTAGAGGAGTGGGGGCTCGAGATAGTATCACGGCTCCCCACTAATTTTTGTAAATCCTATGAATTTCTAATAAAGTGATGTTTAAAAAAATAAAAAAATAAAAAAATAAATAAAAATAAATAATTATAAGACTAAAATACACCGTTGGTCCCAAAACTTCAAGGTGGTGCATCGCGATGGGACCTAAATCGCCATATTCATCGCCATAGGTCCAAAACATGGCCATTAAATGTCAGATTAGTCCTTTGACCAAGTCAAAGTCGATTTTTGTTTTGTAGTCGAGGGTATTTTAGTCCATACACATTTATACTTTTATAACACATTTATATTTTACCCTTCATCTTTTATCCTCTTCATCATCTACCCAAATCATTCATCTCCCCAAATGAGTACAACTGTTAACGATTTTTAGTTTTATTTTGGATTCCATTTTCCTTTGAGAAGTTGCAATTTTAATGATGTAAATGTGAAATATACATATTTTCAACGTTGGATTTCGTTTTTATTGTTAAGTTTCTTTAGCTACTGTATATGTTATTAACTATTGCAAATTCAGAGGATAATTGAAGCTTGTCCGTTAATTTATTTCTTTAATCGTGAAACATATGTTAAGTTCACCTGCAACTTACAGGTCCTTGACAGTGTCAAAACAGTTATAAAGTTCACGTGGATAAGATATTCATCATACTATGACAAGTAATATTTGTCATTCGTTATGTGTTTGATATCTTCTCCATATTATAACAAGTAACATCTTGTTATGTATGATATTGGTGTAATGAATTGGGTATTTTACTTTGGTCCCAGATTGGTGGATGAGTTGGTCATAATATACAAGGATGCATCACTCAAAGTCGAAAGAGAAAACATACGAGCTCGTATCCTTCAGATACTCATCTTGCTTCAACAGTAATATCCTAAGCCAATATTATTACTTTAAGTACTTTGAATGACATTCATTAATTTCTCTCACCGTTTGGTTCTTTTCTTTCTATCGAATTTCAGATGCCAAAGCAAGCAGTTTGAAGCAGCGTGGATAAAGCACAAAGATGATCCAAACTTATCAACACAACAGAAAAATGGATTGTGAACCTGATTCCACCACTCTTTCGGCAAGCAACCCTGCCAAAATCAATCAATAAACAGAGTTGGTACTTGTGGTCTTGTAGATTGCTACATGTACATTGAAGCTAATGGTGGCAAAATGGGCTGGTATGAGTATTAATGGTAACTGGAATAATAATAATAATAATTATAATAATAGTACCAGTGTTAATATCAGAATAACTATCATAATAAGGATATTTTTAATATCAGAGTAACTGTATTAAGTAGTTATTCTGATATTATACATGGTAATATCATAAAAGGTTGTAAGATAAACTAAGCAAATATACCTAGCAATTCTGCGATTTGAATAACAGAATTTGTTGTCAAATTATGATTTCTTTTTTTCTTCGCCATCAATTTTTTTTTTTTTTTTTTTTTTTTTTGGGACCTGGAATTTGATTTTTGGGGTTTATGTTTTTATGAATTGAAATAAATTTAGGAGAGAGAAAATGGATTCATTTAAGTTAAATATAGTGGGTGGTTGATTTTTTTAACCCGATCAGTATGGAAAGATAAAACCCGAACAATTTTTTTTTTTTTCTATTTTATGTGATATTCAAGTTTTTTACGTTTTATTTTTGTTTATAATGTGATATTATCAAGGTTTGCAAAAATCGTGAATCATATTGACTTTTTTTGACAAGTTTTGTGTAACCCCGGAAGATTTTTCTTAAAAACATATTGTAATAGATATAAACAACGATTATAAGTGACTACATTTGTTCAGGGTTGCAAAAATAGTGATCGGTGATAAATCATATTGACATTTTTGGCAAGCTTTTCGTATTTTACCTTAAGTTTTGATATTCCCGACAAACTTTTCTTGTAAATAAATATACGTGATATTAATGTATTTTCCGCAAGATTTGCAAGTTTTCGATAAGTTTGAGCATCGTTAACGACAGTTGGTGACTTGTTTGAGTGATTTACACAAATTGGAAAGGTCGGTGGCTCGATGGCGTGTAATCGGTGATTAATCGGCCTTGTAGACTTTTGTAGACTTTTTGAGACCTTGATATTATAGAAACTTAAAGATTAAAAATGTGATTTGAGTAATCTTATTTTTATAAATATAGTTGTTTGATAACTAAATATAGTTTGTTAAAATAAGATTACATTTTTTCTTTATTCTACTTAAGGTTGAGCTATCGATTTCATCGATTGGACCAACCAATAAAACCGATCGAGATAGGTATTTGTTTGGTTCAAATATTCGTTTGAGTCATAGTCGATTACATCAAGCGTGGGTGGGCAGTATCGATCCATTGTTTGAATGTCCTCGACTATAGAAGAGATGATTGTAGGCACGTTGGTAGACATGTTTCTGATTACATGGGATTTTATAACTCTATGATTAAACCGGAAATAGATTTTTCACGGATTTTACTAAAAAGAGAAAACCGTATCAAAAACAATAATCAACCAAGTCGCTATAAACCTTGACAACAAGTCACTAAGCTAAGTAACAACTCGCTAAAAGCACAAGTCGCTATGAAAAAAGTCGCTAAAGCAACAACTCTCTAAGTTGACAAGTCACTAAAGAACAACTCGCTAAGTGGGCAAGTCGCTAAGGAACAACTCGCTAAGAGGTCAAGTCGCTAAAGAGCAACTCATTGGTCACAACAAAGTCAAGTCGTGAGAATAGTAAAGACAAGTCGCTCGTTGAACAAGTCGCTAGCCAAAGTGGTACATCCACTACTTTGTACTATTTGTCGCCTTGTCTCAATAATCTTGGAATAATACAAGCAGGCCTCGTTTTTATACAAAAGTCAATAATGGTATCCATCTTTTGCTTAAAGCCTTGCATAATAGTCCATTTTGTTAGAAGCCCAATTTTTTTTTAAAGCCTTGCATAATAGTCCATTTTGTTAGAAGCCCAATTTATTTTTTTTTTAAACCCAAATGTTTTTTAGGCGTAAATGTTATAACGCCCAAAACATGATCCAATATCTGATCACTTCTCTTCTAAATTATCAAACACACTCTGATACCTTCACAAAACTAAAATTTCCAGAAAAAATCAAATTGCATTCAATGGATCATCCACTACATATTCAGAATACTTCAGAAAACAAAGGAATTAAAAAATGTAACGAATCATATACTGTTTTGTTATAATTTTAGTTTAAGTTCTTATAATGTTTATTCTAATATATATATTTTTTTTTTCAGTTAAAATCTTTTATTCCGGTTCTACTCAAAATAAAACTGGAGGTTAGTTTTATTTTTACATTAATCTTAACAGTTTGTTATTAATATTCAATTGATTTTCCTTTTAAATGGATCATTATTGATTGTGATATTAAACAAATTTGTATGTTAATAGTGTTTTTTTATGTTTTTAGATGTAACTTTGGATGTACGGAAGAATAAAAGCGTAAAAGCAGTATAGGCGTCTTCTTGAAGGTTATTATTTATATTTTTATAAATAATTATATACTTATTTTTATTTTAATTAAAAATTCTTATTACATATTAGATGAACCACAATATTTATGCAAGGAAGATAGAGCGAAAAAGAAGAAGGTAAACTATGCGGTTGAAGGTATGTTAATGATTTTTATTTGAATTATAGATGACTTAATTAGCTAGAAAATTTTATCTATATTACGTGTGTGATTTACTTTCTATTTTTAGTTGAAGGACTTATTGGATATCTAGCAAATGATCCGTATATTTTTAGTTTTGTAACTTTTGTTGTAGATTCAGTTCATGATGTTTAATTAATATCACAATCAAAATGAATATTTGTTGTTTAATTTGAATAGAATGCATTGTGTATGTTTAGAAGTGTTAGTAAGATTGATTAGATTTGATTTCCAACTATTTGTTATATGATACAAGTAAAAATCAAAATATACTCAAATTATGTCTTATAAACACTTTGTCTTAGTTACTTTCATCATAAAGGAGTGTTTGGTTATGGTCTTGATTCTCTGTTCTAGGGTGTTTTGAGTAAGTGATATTGGTTTAGATAGTTTATTCTTTGATTACTATATAGTCAGAAGTTGGTTTAGATAGTTCGAGAGTCCTTTGTGTGAGGAACATCCCATTTAAGTTAAAGGAAAATTCTATAAGGTGGCGATTAGACCGGCTATCTTGCACAGCTATCTTGTACGGCTATCTTGTACGTCTCGAATGTTGGCACATGCTAATGGGGTAGAGTGGCGAAGCGAGGTTGCTACGAATGTTAGTATGCTTTTGGCTTTTTACGGTGTGTTTGTGCGTGGTTTGCCTGTATGCCTGTTTGCTTGTTGCTTACCTTCCTTTTATTACGCTTTTGCCTATTGTTTTGTAGTATGCTATCTCGTCCTTCGCTTTAGCACACACATGCACTTGCCGGAGGTCTCGTTAGCAGTCTCTCTTTGGTTTACCACGGTGTCCCGTGGGGTGGTCTACATTTACCTCCCCACTAGGCGGGATTGTATGTTGTTGTTGTTGTATTTCTTTTAAAAGTGAAAATTAGGATCAATAATTTTTGTTTTATTTTAAGAATTTTCTTTCAAAGTTTTTGCGATTCTAGACTCTGTAAGATAGTCTTTGATATACAAAATTATTTTGGCTGTAAGATAGACTTTTGCGATTCTCGACTCTGTAAGATAGTCTTTGATATACACAAAATTATTATGGCTGTTTGGTATTCGCAGTCATGTACTCTCGGTTGGTCAATGTATTCCCTAGTGATCAATCCTGCATGGTCATGTAATCTCAGCGTCCCTCTCAGAATACAAGCATACTATAAAATACACATATTCCTCCAAATAATACCCAATCTGAACCGTATCCCCTGAACATCTATAGTTTACAAATATTTTTACACTTAGTTTTACAACTAATTATAATTGACTTAATTAGGTAGAAAATTTTATCTATATTATGTGTGTTGTTTACTTTATATTATTTAGTTGAACGACTAATTTGATATCTAGCAAATGATCCGTACATTTGTAACTCTGTTCTAGGGTGTTTTGAGTAATACTAGTTTTGCATGATATCAATAGTTTTTTTCTTTTAAAAGTGAAATTAGGATTTGTCAATAATTTTTGCAACATATGATTAGATGATAAAACTATATTAGCTTTGAACCTATCAATCTACCCATCACATAATTGATTTTTTTTTTAAATTCTAATTCAGAAGAACATGATGAAGAAGACGAGTTTGTTTTTTCTGAAGATACAGAAAAGGATCTCTCTGTTATCAAATACAAGAAATCAACCAAGAAGAGTATGTTTATTATTTTTGTATTTTTTTTTGACTTTTTAAATTGAAAATGATTTCCTTATTAAATACTCACATGTTTAATAAGAAAATCAGTTGCAAACTCGTTTATTTATTTTTAAAATTAATCAAACTTCATTTAATTTTTCAGGACCATTAAAAACGACTACTTCATCTAATAAATTTGTGATGAAAGAAATTGTTTGTAAAGAAAAGAAACCATTCAGAAAGAAGGGTAAAGTTTACTTGACTACAGAAGAATACATCCAACCAACAGATCTCAGAACAAGAAGCGCTCCTCTCAATTTCTATGAGGCAGTAAAGCACATATCAAAAATTCCTTGTCTCAAAGATTTTGTAGCAGAATTGGGTTTTAAAAAGATTTTAAATCTTAATATTGCTCTTATACCATCAAACCTAGCTTGGAAAATTTTAAGTTGCTACAATGAAAAAGAAAAATCGCTGGTTTTTAAAGGAGAAGAAATAAAGATTACAAGAGACTTGGTGCATGAGGTTTTAGGATTTCCAAAAGGAGATTTAAGAATTAATTTTGTAAAAAGATTAAATTACAAGACATTGAAGTTCAATCTTCAATCTTTTTGGAAACAATATGTTAACGAAGATGGAAAACTTATTGTGGAAGCGCCAATAGATCTTTTCTAAAAACCTCAAGGACTTCATTCAAGCAAGCGATACGATTAATGATGTTTTCAAGTTAAATTTCATTATTTTGTTGGTCACTACAATGATTTGTTCAAGTGCGGGAGGAGAATCAAACATGAGATTTCTACCATCACTTTTTGATCATTATGATAACATTATCGAGTTGATTGGTGTGGTCTAATGATGGAATCTCTAGATCTAAATCCACCTAATCTAGAATCTGAATTACGCAAATAAGCAGATATTGTGGTCCAATAACATTTCTTCGGTATGGTTTTTTTTTTTTTTTTTTTTTTTTTTTTTATATATATATATTTTTTTTTTTAAACAAATATTTGAATTATTTTTTCACGATTCTTTGTATATTAGATGGTGTTTAAAAGAACCAAATCGAATGAAGATGTCTTCTGATGTTGCTCAATGTAATTCTTGAGGAAAGTGGATTGTGAACATATAAGACTTAAAAATTTTACGAGTTTTTGAAGATGATCGGGTTTTCTTGATGAGGAAGTTAATGATGGAATTGATCAACCAATTTTTGAATCTAGTGATGTTTTACTATTAGAGAATAAAAGAGTGTCGGAAGATCAATGTCAACATTTGAATTACGAATTGGAGCAGTAATCTTAAAAGTTTGATTATCTTTGTTTTTAAAAACATAATATTTGATTGTTATAACTCTTTTATTCTTTTATCGAACAAAATTTGTGAAACTTCAAAACCTATACAAAGTGAAAGTGATAATTCATCATCATCTGAAGAAAACCATTTTTAATAATCATACTCCAATGAGGATTGAGAATTTTGGGAGTTCATCTTTGTTGGATCTTGCAAATGACCCTTGGTTTATGATGATGACAATTCCTTCAATTTTGATTATCGAAATGAGGTATTCATTCATTTATAATAATATATTCATTTAGTCATTTATTAATAATATATTTTTTAACGCAGAATAACCGGTTCCAACCTTTTCATGCTGTTGAATTATCGAAGATAACAACTTGAATCATGTTGATGTTCAAGAGGTATTAAATTGTTCAAGAACTTAAAATTTTTCTTATGTTATTTTGTTCCAAGCTGAAATATCTTATACTATTACTTTAAAGCGACATGATGAGATTGATTAGCAACTTTGAAACTACAAAGCAAAAGCGGTCGGATCGGCTATACTTGAGATACATACTTTAATAAGAAACTTATTACACATTTTTTTTTTTTTTTTTAACTTTTTTTAAGAAATGGATAACTTATTACATTAATTTGTTAATTTTTAGGAAGCTATTTACGATGCGAAAGATGTATATCACATTTTCATTGCATGATGATATTCTTTCAAAAGATGAAGAAGTTGTTAATCTTAAGAAAGTACTTTTGTCGCTTTTAATTGGAAAAGATGAAACAGAAAAAGCAGAGAAGTGAAGGTGTAGTTAACGTGGGATTTCTTTGAAAGCGAAATACGAAATGAAGGATGTGCCAAAGAAAGTAATGATAAGATCCATGATGAATCGGAGAATACAAGTAATATTCAAATGATTTCACGTGAAGTGGTACAACCTTTGAAGAAAGTTGTTGAAGAAAATGCTCTATTGCGGATCTTTCTATTCTTGATGAAACAAGTTTTCACGAGGAAGGCGCCAAACAATATTTGAACGAAAATGAAGATGATTACACGACCAATGAATTGGTTACTCCTTGGAAGAACATGAAGATGGTAATGTTAAAAGCAATTCGATTGACATCGTGTGTGTCGAAAATGTTCACAAAGGATATAATGATAACATGGATTTTGCTACAGTTTCTATAGGCGGTGTTAAAGTTGTTAAAAAGTCTTCTTTGCATGTCTTTGAGAGTTCTCTTGAAGAAAATGTTGCTAATCTTGATGTTTCTATTGGTGATGCTCCTACTTTTGATCTTCCCTCTGCTTTGTAGCTTGGAAGAATTTCAGTTGGGCGTCTGAAATGGATGATCCAAGCACAAAAGCATATGAAGAATTGTCACACGTACAAGATGAAATCGTGATATAGAAGATGAAGGGCTTGTCAAAGAAAATAGTGATTGTGTACAAACTAAGAAAGATTTCTTTGTAGTATCGATAAATTGGTTAAAGAAAGTGTTCTTTGCATTTCTTTGAGAATCTTCTTGAAGAAAATGTTGCTAGTATTGATGTTTCTATTCGTGATGCCCATACTCTTGATGTTCGTCTTCTGCTGAGTTTCTTGAAGAAGTTCAAGATTTGATGTTTCTATGCAAGCACATGATGCAATACACCGGTTGAAAGCCTTGCAATAGAAGATGAAGGGCTTGTCAAAGAAAATAATGTTAACATCGAATTGGTTGCGGTTTCTACATATGTGATTGTTTAAAACTAAGAAAGATGTCTTAGAAGTAGATGATATTGAGAAATTCGAAGACTGATTGTGTACAAACTAAGAAAGGCACGAGATGCGGATAGATGATGTCATAGAAACAAATAAAGTGGTTAAAGAAAGTGTTCTTTGAAGATAATGTTCCTAATGATAATTTTTCTCTGGCGATGAATCATGTTTGCACGAGGATGAAGATGCAATAGAAAGTCGAGTTAGAAGACAAAGGAAGTAATGTTAACATCGAATTGGTTGAAGTTTCTATACGGTGATTGTTTAGAAACTAAGAAAGATGTCTTACAAGTAGATGAGATTGGGAAATCGAAGACTCATTAGGCACGAGATGCGAGATAGATGATGTCATAGAAACTAATAAAGTGGTTAAAGAAAGTGTTCTTTGAAGAAAATGTTCCTAATGATAATTTTTCTCTGGCGATGAATCATGTTTGCACGAGGATGAAGATGCCAGCGAGAAAGTCGAGTTAGAAGACAAAGGAAGTAATGTTATCATAGAATTGGTGCGGTTTCTCTACGGTGATTGTTTAGAAACTAAAAAGATGTCTTACAAGTAGATGAGATTGAGAAATCCGAAGACTCTCTTAGGCACGAGATGCGAGATAGATGATGTCATAGAAACTAATAAAGTGGTTAAAGAAAGCGTTCCTAATGATCATTTTTCTCTGGCGATGAAGCATGTTCACATGAGGATGAAGATCTTGTGAGAAAGTCGAGTTTGAAGAAAGTGAAATTTCAAACAAACATTTGAAAGAAGTTGATGATCACAAAGACAACGAGAAAGAAAAAGCGCAACTATCACAAAGTTAGAAGAAGGCATTGATGCTTATGAATCTTTTGATGAAAGCGACAAGTATGTCAAAGTGAAGAAAACTTTTGAGAAAGAAGATCAAAATCTGACTAACTGCAGGTAATCAACCTGACAGGCCAGTGGGTTCTAGCAGTGGTGATGTACTCCCAAAAGAATCTATTGATGTCACGCAATCCCAAAGCAATCCGGTTAATCAAATTGGTAAGGGCACGAGTGACACCACCAAATGTATCCTTCAGGAAGAAGAACCATTTGAAGAACAGATATGTGAAGATGATGAGATGTTAGATACTGAAGATGATGATTTTGATAAGAATGAAACATTTACAGGTGATGATGTTTTGAAGTGTATCAAGGCTGAAGAGGAACTTTTAAACATCAAAAGTGAGAATTAGAGGAACTTTTAAATATTTACGAAGTTCTACTTTTGATGAAAAACTTTCTGAGTCTTGTTTCTCTCGATGTTAGTATGGAAGATTATGTTATTGATGTTGAGAGAAATCAAATCGATAATCTTGCCATTCGGTACAATTTCATATCTAATTAATTATTTTTTTATTTTATTAGTGAATAGTAGTAAAATAATATCTTATATAAGTGCACTTTAATACGCTTTTCGGGTTTTTCAAAACATGATTTGAATATCAAAGGAAATGAAGAGAAGCTAAAGCGAAGAAAAAATCATGCATCCTTTTGAATCTCCATATATGAACAAAGAGTTGAGACTATAATGGAATTCAAATCACGAGTTGAAAAACTATTCCGAAAATGATTCTATCCGATCTGAGAGAAAAATGATTTGTAAGTTTTAAAACTATACATAATTTTAATTTTAATTTTTACATGTAATTTCTATATGCTAGTATATAATAATTTCTATTTGTTACTTTATAGGAGGAGATTTTCGGTTATGGGAAAGTAAATGGAATTTTAAGAGTTCATATCAAGTGTCTTGCTTACGAAGCAGAGATTGAGCGTGAAGTTATTGATAACTTTGTTAGTATCCTCAATTTTGAAGAAAATTTAACAAAGGATGCTTTAAAAGTTTTAGACATTACTTCAAAGCAATGATGATTGTAAGTTAATATATATTTTTTATCTTAATTTTTCTTTCATTATACACAAATATGTTTTGTTTGTAACTTTTGCATTTTGTTTTTGTTTTTAATAGCCGGAAGATCTTAAGGAATATGAAAAGATGAAGAAGCACATTGTCTAAAGTTTAAACGCTATGTTGAAGATCGGTTTGATAATGATAAAAAGATATGTCAATGGAAAAATCGAGCGGTAATGTAATCTATCTTTAATATTAACATAATAATAGTCATCTTTATTTGATTTTAATTTCATTTTTAATAGGTGTTCTTTCCAATCCTTGCATATGAGCACTATTATGTAATAGTTTTCAACATAAGGAATGGTCGTCTTTGTTATTTTAGACAACGATAATTGGTGCTTCATATAATGCAAAATACAAGCACGTTTTTGATTATGTGGTAAGATTTGATTTTATTTTACTTTATACTTTTTCTGTTCAATTATATTTTTGTGTTGTTCTCATTCATTTTTATTCTTTTCGGAAAAGTCATTATCATCCTATTTGCTTGATAAGAGCCATCCAAATATTTGTTTTTCTTTGGATTCAAGTCTTTGAAATAATTCAACTAAAATGGAGAACTAGACAAGATAAAGTTAATTGTGGTTTATATGCGATGACACATATGGAACTTTATGAGGCTCAAGATGAAAATTGGGAAGCAGGTCTTTTAGTAGAAAATGACCCAAATCGTCGAATGCGAGATGGATGTGTTGAGAAGTAGATACATTACAAAGCTTTTGCTTCATGAGATCAATATACATAGGCGAAATTGATAAAGTATGCGAGAGAGGTGGATGGAAGAACATCCGGATGAATATGAAGAAGAAGGAGCGAAAGCAAAAGTTAGCAAAATCATTAAAGAGAAGGTATGAGTATTCAACGAGAGATTCAACGAAGAAAGGATAGTTTTGTTGGATGTAAGCTTTCGTTAGATTCAAGGAATATGGAGCAAGTTTTGAAATTTTGCGATTCGAGAAGACATTATGGATATAAAAATTATTAAAGTCGATGTTGAGCAAGTGAATGGATCTTTAAGATACTCGCGATGTTAGAATACAATTCAAAAGACACAATTTCGCATCAAGATCTTCCTTTTTAGGACTTCAAGAATGGAAAGATTTTATGTTACTGTATTTACAAAAGTGTCTGAGTGCAATCTGAAGAAAAAATCATAAAAGAAATTCAAAGCATTTTCGTAAAAGCCTACATCTTGAATGAGATCACAGTTTGTGAGTGTTATCAATCATATATTGGGTTGACTCATTTCACATCCTTTGTTCATCAACCGTATTTTGTAGATTGTTGTAGAAGAGTTTTATCGGAGATCGTCCATGTTTTGAAGAGTTCGGATGGTATCATCTTTCAAGACCTTAAGTATTACGAAGAACACAGCGGGGCTTTGTTACTTAAACAAGGAAAATAAGAAATGCTTTCAAAGTTATTACGGAATAACTAATCTTTCGATTTTGCATATGGTTGTTTTTCAAGTTGTGCATAACGGATCAAAATGCAAAATTCAAAAGAGAGTTTTGAGAGCATTACATTTTAAGACAAAAGCTTTATCAAAATATCCTGAATTTGAAAAGGTCAAGGAAGAAGCAATGAATTTTGAAGTCGAAGATTTAAAGGTAACAATCTTTTTAATTTTTTTCTTTTCTTTTTTTTTTAATTTTAATTCATTTTGTTAGAAATGTTTTTAAATTCTGAAACATCAAAGTTCGAAGCAGATGGGAATAATCTGAAGTTACTTTCTCGACGGATGAAAAACCGAGATAGATGGGCTTGCGGATCGGTTTGATTATGATCATGTTCATGAAGCTTCTTCAAATTCGAACAAAATGGTATTTTATTTTATTTGTTTATTTTTATTTTTATTTTAATAACATACACGTTGTCATTAAACTAATTTTATTAACATATATATATATATATATATATATATATATATATATATATATATATATATATATATATATATATATATATATATATATATATATATATATATATATATAGACTTATCGTTCTTATTTTATTTTAATAACATACATTATAATTTAAACTTATGGTTGTTGTTGAAGCACTCAATGAATTAAGTAATTACGTAGTAAGTATTTTATATGAGCACAAATTTTTATATGTGTGAAACAAATTATGTTATTAATGTAAGTTTTTCTTTTTTATTCGTAATAGGCTTTAATTGAGTGTCTGAGCCAATAAATTTTTTCGGTCAACCGTCATCGATGATGATGATTATGAAGAAGAGGATTCAAATGAGTCCGGCGATATTCAACGGATTCGGTAGATGATAAATAAGTAATGTAGATTGCACATGGTTATTTTTTTTTTTTTTTTTTTACATTTTGTAATTATTTTTGATTTTAAACTTGCGGATGATAGATGGGTGAAACTCTTCACAATTTAAGAAATATTGTTAACAAAAGAGTTGATAATGAAGATTACGTACAAGTAGATACTTATGTACAAACACACTCAAAGAATATTAGACAAAAGAATCCAACAACAGTTTTGAAGTCACCATTCAATGTTAGAAAAGTTGATATAAAAGTAAATTAAATAAGAGCGACAAGTGCGTGATAGAGTTAATAAAGAAAAGAACAACGACAAAATTGCGTAAGTTATTTGTTTATTTATTTTATTTATTAACTAATGTTATTATTATCGAATACAATCATACAAAATTTATTAACTATTTTATTATTTTAATCTGAGGAGCATTTTTTGGGTCGATTTTTATTGTGTTGTCAATCGGAGCTATTTTAAAGATCGATTAATAAAACAAAACAGTTACCTCAAACATCATAGATATTTGGACTATTGTGTTGAATTTTCAAGAAAAATATAGAAGTCTGGATCATGCTTAAGATTATTTCTTAACACTTTGAAGCAATGGTATGTCTTCTTGTTTTCATTTTTATTATTATTTTTATTTCTTAATTTTTTAAGAAAACAAAGCGTTTATAATCTTTTTATTTTCAAATTTAATTCGGGGACCTCGAAGAGAAAAAAGGGACTTGGATATAAAAGATACAAGAAGAATTTTGAATGCAATCAATTTTGCATGCAATAATTTTCGAATTGTAATAATCTATCGACGATTAATACGGTAAGTTTAAATTTTGTTTTCTTAAATCATTAAATGTGACAAAACATTTGTTTGTTGCTCTGATAGGAACATTTGTTGCATTATGTATTTTGTTGTTTGCAATGAGTTTATTTGAAATTAACTATTTGTACTTTAGAAATCATATATTTTAAGACAACAAGAAGTTGTACTTTATCTATACTTAATAATTGAGGAGCTATAATTAAGTATTTACTAAATTTACAAATTAAATATTAGTAAGCGGTTGTCTGCGATTTTATTGTGGTTGTGGTTGTTTTTTGCGATTTATTGTAGTAAAACTTTTAAACCAACGATGATTGAAGTTGTACTAGCGATAGTTTCATTGATAGCAACATTTTGTGTTTCTTGATGATAACATTTGTAACACTTTATCTGATATCACATTAAAAATTATGTTATTTCCATTTAAAACTATTAAATTTAATTTTAATATTACAATATATACTTATTTGAATTTTATTATACTCTTTATTAATATTTTACTTTTTTCTGTTTCAGGTTTTTTTCCCAGTATGTAGGCAAAATCATTTCTATGTTTATTGCTTCAATCTCTTCAATCCGTCATTTGTCATTATTGACAATCTAAAGGAAAGTGGTGCTATATATGGAAATACAACTCAAAACCTGGTAATATCATTATTATTATTTTTATATATATGTAACAAATTTAAGGTTAATATTTTTATTTTTAATTTTTTTTTTTGTTTTTCAGTTCAAATTGTTTTGTCATTATCTAAATGTTTCAAAGCACTCAAAGGTTGAACAGATTTCAAAGTGTGTTCCTCGAAGACTTGAAATGCAATGGCAAACATCGAAAAATAAAGCAGTTGTGGCATTTTACTATGAGGCACCTTGAATTCTATTGCAGGCGAGGACAAACAATGGAGATCTATATTTAAGCAAAATGGAAGTAAAGATGAATTGGCATCATTGAGAAATTTGTATCTTTGTAAAGATTTTATTAAGTGATGCTAACAAATTCAAGGAGGAGATTATAACAAGCGACAAAATTGTAATTTTTTTTTTTTTTTTAATATTCAATATTGTTATATCGTATATTATGAGTAGATATAGTGAGTCTACTTTTAGCTACTTTCATATATAAAAATACTTGGATTTTTTTTAAATGTTAAACAGTTGCACAAAAATCATGTAAAAGTTTGAATACACTATAAAGCAGTTGTATAAAATTAGGCCCAATTTATAAGGCCCATTTGATAAACCTCATTTTAACTTTTTGAATGCACTTATAATATTTGTAACATTTATATCAATTACATTATCAATCATTCATCACAATCATTTACGTATACTTGAAATGCCGTGTTCTTTCTGTCCAGAGGGTACATGCACTCCGAATTGTGCTAATTTGCAGGATTCTTTTTTGAAAGATGAGATTGACATGATAGATCGTTTCAATAAAATGGTAATTACTTGTGAGCCAGAAAAGACTTTTCCAATAGAAGGAAATTTCAGAGAGAAACAAGAGCTGATTTCTAAGAGGAAGACAATTATTGAACAACTCCCACAGTATGAATGTGAGTATGAAGATATGAAAGCTCGTTTCAAGAGGATCGAAGATGATAACGCTAACTTGGAAGCTACGTTTGAAGAGGCGATAGGCGATTTTAAGATTTACAAAGATTTTAATGTTGATCTTTGAAGCAAAATATCAAGAGATGATAACCGGTTTAAAGAATTTGAAAAATCATAATGCTATTGTCAAAGATAAGTATCAAGAGATGGATGAATGTGCCAAAAACCTTATCAACATACTCAAAGAAGTTCTTTGCGATCTTGATAATTTTAGGATTTTTATATACATCTTTTGAATATGTTTAACAATGTGTTTTGTAATGTAATAATGTTTAATTAAATATAACAGTTTAATTTAATTATGTTAAAATACTTTATGAGTTTAAAAATAAAAAGATAAGAAGCCATTTATTATTTTTCTCCTCGAGATTCGATCAAATCAAATAAAAAACTCATTTATTGTTCCTATAAAAGAGCCTTTTCGTTTACCACTTTGCTTCTATAAAATTAAACTCTTCCATTACAAAGAAATAACATAAATCTTTCTTTCATTCTACAAAACTAAAAGTCATATTTAGTGCAACCATGTACTTCGTTTTATATTTTTCTATATTATTTACGACCACGGAGGTTATTCTATGGTTTTTATATGCTAAGAAACTTAGATATTTTACGAAATTTGTAATAGATGTAGAAGCTCTATTTAAATATGTGTAAAATCATTTTAAATTTTCTTCTACATCTATTATATACATGTTAGTACCATGGTATGAAACCTAGATATTTTACCGAATGTCGCCATGGTACAAAAGCAGAAATGTGATAAGTTAGATAGGTGTATAGAGTATTTTAAAATATTACGAATCTATTGAGCTTGACACATTTCCACTTTTTTATTAATGTTTTTATTCATATTGTGATAAGAAAAATTATATGAATATTGAGTATATTCTTATAATTTATTCTTTTCTTATAATTATAAGTGTTTCAATCTCTTGATTTGATTACGAATGGGAGAGTACATGAATTATACATTTTGAAAAATTATTACTCGTATAATGTAAGCGAAGAACATGAAGTTGAAGATCAATTATGGAAGATGAAGATGAAGATTTTTAAAAGAAATGAAGATGAAGAAGAATATGAAGATGAAGATCAATTGTTATTGTAGAAAATTTTTAATTTTAATGGTTTTATTAAAATTTAAATTAATGTAAATTAATTAAAGTTTATTTCGGTGAATTCCTACCAAGATATGCTATGTTTTGTAGCTTAAGCGATATGTTTTGTGTGTTTCTTTTGTTATAATATTGAATTTTGTTACATTTTTAATCATTGACTTTATAAGTCAAACAAAGAGATTTTAAATACTAACAATTCGTTCCTCTAATACTTTTTTGTACCTTTAAAGAAATTTTAATATATAAATGTTCTAATTTAATATATTTTTGAGTAGTTTTTAGCGTTACTATTATTTTTTAAAGCGATATTTGAGCTATATTATTTAAAAATGTTATATTAATTTTGGAACATTTATTTTAATAAATATGTTTAAAATCTCGATGAAATTATATCACAATAACTTAATATCACACTAAAATAAAAATAGTGTAATTCTTTCAAATTCCTAACAGATTTTTTTTAAAGCGATATATGAGCTATCAATGTCAGATACTATTTAAAATGATTTGACAATACAATATCACTTTATTTGTAATAATAATAATATTAATTATATTATATAAGAAATAAATTTTATTTCTTAATATCATATTAAAATTTATTTTCCACGTAAAATTTAAACGTTAATTATATTATTTAAAAAAATGTTATATTAATTTTGGAACATTTATTTTAATAAATATGTTTAAGTTAGAAGTTTATATTATTTAAAAATGTTATATATCGAAACATAATATCACACTAACATAATATCACACTAAATTAAAATAGTGTAATTCTTTCGAAATTCCTAAAGACATTTTTCAAAGCGATATATGAGCTATCAATGTCGGATACTATTTAAAATGATTTGACAATACAATATCACTTTATCGTAATAAAAAATAATATTAATTATACTATATACTATAAAATAAAAATAAATTTTATTTCTTAATATCATATTTAAATTTTATTTTCCATGTATAATTTAAAGGTTAATTATATTATTTAAAAAATGTTATATTAATTTTGGAACATTTATTTCAATTAATATCAGAGTTAATAAAATTTCACAGATTAATCAATTCATATACTATGATATTATCATAGAATGTAAAAATTTTATTTTATTGACTAGCATTATTAAAAAGAGTACTCTAAATCATATAAGATTTAGTTGTTTATAAAATGAATGACTGACAGAAGTTATTAATATTGTATTAATATCAAATTTTATTGTTTAATTAATGATATTACATTAATATCAGACTTACTTTTCTTAATTTATAATATTATCTTAATATCAGAGTTAGTTGTTATATTTAAAACCAAAATCAAAAGAAAATTTAATATTTTGCATTTTTTATGACGTATACGTATATAATGTCTTAAATATCAAACTTTAGTTGGCTTATGATGAATACATATTTTGAATATTTGTTTACATGTATTAAAAGTAATTTCAAGAAGTGACATATATATTAGATATTATTTATAGTGGTAAAAGATATCCCTTTATCTGTGAACAATAAACAACACATTAATGATTATAATTATATGAATATTGAGTATATTCTTATAATTTATTCTTTTCTTATAATTATAAGTGTTTCAATCTCTTCAGATTCAGATTCTGAATGGGGAGAGTACATGAATTTATACATTTTGAAAAATTATTACTCGTATAATGTAAGAAACGGAAGAACATGAAGTTGAAGATCAATTATGGAAGATGAAGATGAAGATTTTTAAAAAGAAATGAAGATGAAGAAGAATATGAAGTTGAAGATCAATTGTTATTGTAGAAAAATTTTAATTTTAATGGTTTTTATTAAAATTTAAATTAATGTAAATTAATTAAAGTTTATTTCCCATGATAAAATGAACTAAATATGATGGTATACTGGGTATACTTTCTAATGTCTCCTGGAAATGGTTCCTATCACGAGTTGAATTGTGCATAGATTGTAAGATATGAATAATAATTGATGGAGGCACGTCTGTAAATGGCACGAAACCATTACTCATTTTGAAAAAACAGTTTATTATTTTTAACACGACAACTCGAAAAATAAGACATTACTTTCAATATCAATGTTATATATAGACTTATTCACGGCATGTAACTTTTAAAATAAACTTTATTTTAAAATAATTTTTAAATTTTATAAATATAGTTATTTAAAATGTTAAATATAACATGTATTATTTTTAAATTATTATTGTCTTAATATCAGAGTTACTTTTCTTAATAAAGACATTTTCTTAATGTCAGATTTTCTGAGAAAAAATATTAATCATCACTTTCTATTTAAAAACAAGGGGGAATTGCATCTAAAAACAAAATCAAATTTTTAATATCAGAGTTATTTGTCTTAATATTTGATGTTACGTTAATATCATAGATTTGAAAAAAATATTTATAATCAAAATCAAACAAATTTAATTTTTTTTTGAAAAATATATGACGTTTATATATTAATATTTTATTAATATCAGAGTTAGTTGGCATATGACGTATACATATTTGCATATCTGTTTCATTTAAGTAATTTGACTATCTATTGGAAACTTAAATGCATAACACGCTATGATACATGTCAGATTTTATAATGATGAAAAATATCTTCTCCAAACTCAAAATATTTACTTTTATGTCCAACTGACATATATGTCATAGAAAGTCAAAGAATTAAAGTAATTTCCGACTTACATATATGATAGATAATCTTCATAGGTGATTTTGTCTATACACAAAAATTAATGAATATAATTATCATATTTCATAAATATAATTATTTAAAATATTAAATATAACACATAATATATGATATTCTGTTAACATCATATTTCATAAATTTAATATTTTGGATGTTCTATGACGTATACATATTGATATTTTCGCCTATGACGTAGTAAGTTTCAATATTTTTAATGAGTAAGTTTCAATATTTTTTTCAAATTCAATATATTGTATTACTATCAGAGTGTCTTAATATCACAGTTAGTAAAATTTCAACTAATATCAGAGTTAGTAAAATTTCAAAGATTAATCAATTCGTATATTATGATATTATCATTCTATTTTAAATTAATATTGTCTTAATATCAGAATTACTTTTCTTTATAAAGATATTTTTTAATATCAGATTAAATATCAAAGTTAGTTCTCTATAATATATCACACTATTTTAATATCGAGTGTCTTAAACAAAATATTAATATTCAAATCCTATTTTTATTTTTATTTTCTTATAATTGCATGTTATAATGAGGTATATCTGTTAATATTGTCTAAATATCACACTTAGTTTTACTTTTACATACATGTCAAATAGTGATGAAATTAAGTCAAAGTTTTACATTTAATTTTCATATAGTTTTTCAATAATGTTTGCTTTTTTTAATTCATGTTTTTTATGTATATTTTTGACATTCAAGATATTTGTATTACTATCAGAGTTAGTTGCATAAATATATGATATTGTATTACTATCAGTGTCTTAATATCACAGTTAGTAAAATTTCAATTAATATCAGAGTTAGTAACCTGGATGACAACTTTAAAACTTTAGTGACTTAAGATAAATTTTGACGTTAAATATTAAAGTATTTGTTGAAAACATATATACATAACACGCTATTATACATGTCGATTTTATAATGATGAAAAGTACCTCCTCGAGACACAAAATATTACTTTTATGTGCAACCGACATATATGTCGATAATTCTTCGAAATTCCTAGCAACATTTTTTCAAAGCGATATATGAGCTATCAATGTCGATACTATTTTTAATATCTCGTAACTTAATATCACAAGATAACTTAATATCATAATAAATTAAAATAGTGTAATTCTTTTGAAATTCCTAGCAACATTTTTCAAAGCGATATATGAGCTATCAATGTCGGATACTATTTAAAATGATTTGACAATACAATATTTAAAATGATTTGACTATACAAATATACAATATCGAGTTAGTTGTCTAGAGATATATGATATTGTATTTCTATCACGAGTGTCTAGATATATGCTATAGTAAAATTTCAATTAATATCGAGTAAATAAAATGAATGGTGAAAGAAGATATTAATATTGTATTAATGTCAAATTTTATTGTTTAATTATGATATTATCTTAATATCAAAGTTAGATAATTTAAATTGAATTAGATATAAAAAATATCATATTAATTTTTGTATTTTAAGAAAAAATTAATACTAACTAAATATAATATTTTTATTCTTAAAATACTATTAAGAATATTATTACCACTACATCTGAGCACTTGTACTTTAAAAATAACGTACATAACCTTTAATATGAAAAACATAAAAACATTTTAATATGAGGAAATAAAGTAAGCAGTTGTACTTTAAATATTATTTATTTTTTAAGGGATCTCTATATTCGTTTGTACAAATCAACGTGTTTTTGCCTATAAATATTCCATCAATCACACATAGAAAAACATAAAAAAAATTCTTCATTTTCATTTCATGTTTTTTTTGCGGTTTAATATAATGAATGTTTTATATTAAAATCTATTTTTCGTATCATCGATAATTTATTATCTTTGGAAGATTTTTATTTCTATATTTTTAAATCGAAATCTAGATATTCTACCGAAAGTATTTGTTATTGAAGAAAAAATGTTTATCAATCATTATATTTCGGGACCCTATAAGTTTTTCTTCAACTAACTTTTCAACTTTGCTTTTTCTAACAAAGCATTTGTTGATAACATTCGTTTCAAATGCAATCTAACAAAGCATTTGTTGAGAACATTCATATTCGACTTCAAAACCGGTTCTATGAGGCTTGGAGCGGATGCCATAGTTTGCCAGTTTCGGCCGCCACATAGTTGTGGGTATGCCCCTAAATATGTGCCCTTTTATGCTATTTTATAATGAGTAATTGTTTTGACATCAAGATTCCCTAGTATGGATGTTATTGTATTGTCTAATTACATCTACTGTGTTGGTACTATCAAAAATGTATCTTCTTAATACATGTAATGTATGCCAGTCTGAAATATATATTATTATTATATATGACGATTGCTAGTATGGAACATGTATTTCAGTTAAACACATGTGTAACAATAGGAAGAAAATACAAGAGATGCAAAATACGAGAGATGCGAATCGAAAAATAAGTTAGATAGGTGTATAGAGTATTTTAAAATATTCGAATCTATTGAGCTTGACACATTTCCACTTTTTATTAATGTTTTTATTCATATTGTGATAAGAAAAATTATATGAATATTGAGTATATTCTTATAATTTATTCTTTTCTTATAATTACAAGTGTTTCAATCTCTTGATTCAGATTACGAATGGGAGAGTACATGAATTTATACATTTTGAAAAATTATTACTCGTATAATGTAAGAAAGCGGAAGAACATGAAGTTGAAGATCAATTATGGAAGATGAAGATGAAGATTTTAAAAAGAAATGAAGATGAAGAATAATATGAAGATGAAGATCAATTGTTATTGTAGAAAAATTTTAATTTTAATGGTTTTATTAAAATATAAATTAATGTAAATTAATTAAAGTTTATTTCAAATTGAATTCCTACCAAGATATGCTATGTTTTGTGTGTTTCTTTTGTTATAATATTGAATTTTGTTACATTTTAACTGTTGACTTTATAAGTCAAACAAAGAGATTTTAAATACTAACAATTCGGTGTCGTTCCTCTAATACTTTTTGGAGTACCGTTAAAGAAATTTTAATATATACATGTTCTAATTTAATATATTTTTGAGTAGTTTTTGACGTTAGTATTATTTTTTAAAGCGATATTTGAGCTATATTATTTAAAAATGTTATATTAATTTTGGAACATTTATTTTAATAAATATGTTTAAGTTAGAAGTTTATTTTCAAATATTTTTCTATATAAAATTATCTTTATGTTCTATGATATTAAATTTAATATCTCGAAGAAATTAATATCACAATAACTTAATATCACACTAAAATAAAAATAGTGTAATTCTTTCGAAATTCCTAAGACATTTTTTCAAAGCGATATATGAGCTATCAATGTCAGATACTATTTAAAATGATTTGACAATACAATATCACTTTATTTGTAATAATAATAATATTAATTATATTATATAAGAAATAAATTTTATTTCTTAATATCATATTAAAATTTATTTTCCACGTAAAATTTAAACGTTAATTATATTATTTAAAAAAATGTTATATTAATTTTGGAACATTTATTTTAATAAATATGTTTAAGTTAGAAGTTTATATTATTTAAAAAAATGTTATATGTCAGAAACATAATATCACACTAACTTAATATCACACTAAATTAAAATAGTGTAATTCTTTCGAAATTCCTAAACATTTTTTCAAAGCGATATTTGAGCTATCAATGTCGGATACTATTTAAAATGATTTGACAATACAATATCACTTTATATCGTAATAAAAATAATATTAATTATACTATATATAAAAATAAATTTTATTTCTTAATATCATATTTAAATTTTATTTTCCATGTATAATTTAAATGTTAATTATATTATTTAAAAAAAATTATATTAATTTTGGAACATTTATTTCAATTAATATCAGAGTTAATAAAATTTCACAGATTAATCAATTCATATACTATGATATTATCATAGAATGTAAAAATTTTATTTTATTGACTAGCATTATTAAAAAGAGTACTCTAAATCATATAAGATTTAGTTGTTTATAAAATGAATGACTGACAGAAGTTATTAATATTGTATTAATATCAAATTTTATTGTTTAATTAATGATATTACATTATATCAGACTTACTTTTCTTAATTTATAATATTATCTTAATATCAGAGTTAGTTGTTATATTTAAAACCAAAATCAAAGAAAATTTAATATTTTGCATTTTTTATGACGTATACATATATAAACAACACATTAATGATTATAATTATTACATTTCATTCACGTAGTTAATTAATAAAGTATACTCTTAATATCAGAGTTATTGTTCTATTTTTGTATTTTAAGAAAAAAATTAATACTAATTAAAAATAGTATTTTTATTCTTAAAATACTATTACGAATATTATTAATTAAGATACAGTCTTGCTAGTATTAATAATTGTTTTCTTTTATTGTTAAAAATATTATTTTGAGAATACCACTATAAATAGAACACATAGAAAAACATAAGAAAAACATAAAAACATTTTAATATGAAAAACATAAAAACATTTTAATATGATGGGAATAAAGTAAGCAGTTGTACTTTAAAATATTATTTATTTTTTAAGGGCTCTCTATATTCGTTTGTACAAATCACTGTGTTTTTTGGCTATAAATATTCCATCAATCACACATAGAAAAACATAAAAAAAAAATTCTTCATTTTCATTTCATGTTTTTTTTGCAGTTTTAATATAATGAATGTTTTTGTATTAAAAATATATTTTTTCGTATCATCGATAATTTATTATCTTTGGAAGATTTCTTTATTTCTATATTTTTTAAATCGAAATCTAGATATTCTACCGAAAGTATTTGTTCTTGAAGAAAAAAATGTTTATCAATCATTATATTTCAGGACCATGTAAGTTTTTCTTCAACTAACTCTTCAACTTTGCTTTTCCTAACAAAGCATTTGTTCATAACATTCGTTTCAGTTTGGCGTGCAAGAAATGATGTAATGTTTCACTTGTATAAGAAATGGTTTACTTATATTATCTACCATGATCAGATTGAAGACAATATTTTTTTGAAGGTGTATATTCTCATCAAAAACGACCAAATTCAGGCATATAAGAAGTCGTTGAAGATTTTATATGAAGATTTATAATTATCGGTGTATTAACTGAAGATATTTATTTGTAATTTCATGTTTGATGATATTTTTCAATATTAGTTATCTATTCTTGTTATATTTCTTATTCCTTTTAAGATAAACTTTTAACACTACATTACATTATTAATTTTTATTATAAGAATAAGTGAAGTAAAATATATATAGAATTAACATTATATAAAATTTTCAAAACAAGAATTAACATTACATAAGAAATAACATTACTGTGATATTAAATAATACTATTAGATATTCAGTCCGACACTTTTACATAATGGACAAATGTTCTTGTGTAGCATCCAACGTCTAATACAATCTGCATGAAACTCATGGCTGCAAATCAATGTGCTTATGCTTTCATATTCTTTGTATTCTTCTAAACAAATCGCACAAACGCCTTCAACCTTGTCAAGCATTATATTGTCATGAAGATTTTCCTTATAGTTTCTTTAGTCAATCCCGAACCATCAAAAATCATATTTTGTTACGAAACACCAATTATTTCAACTATATCTTGTTCTTCAAGTTGGAGAACATCTTGTGATACCTTCCATGATAAAATGAACTAAATATGATGGTATCTGGGTATACTTTCTAATGTCTCCTGAAATGGTTCCTATCACGAGTTGAATTGTGCATAGATTGTAAGATATGAATAATAATTGATGGAGGCACGTCTGTAAATGGCACGAAACCATTACTCATTTTGAAAAACAGTTTATTATTTTTAACACGACAACTCGAAAAATGAGACATTACTTTCAATATCAATGTTATATATAGACTTATTCACGGCATGTAACTTTTAAAATAAACTTTATTTTAAAATAAATTTTAAATTTTATAAATATAGTTATTTAAAATGTTAAATATAACATATATTATTTTTAAATTATTATTGTCTTAATATCAGAGTTACTTTTCTTAATAAAGACATTTTCTTAATGTCAGATTTTCTAAGAAAAAATATTAATCATCACTTTCTATCAAAACCTTTTTTAAGTTTGGTGTTTAATTTTGACAATTTTTAATATATTATTGTGTTTTTATTGTACCTCCTCGATTTTATAATGATGAAAAGTACCTCCTCGAGACACAAAATATTACTTTTTATGTCCAACTGACATATATGTCAGATAATCTTTAAAGTTGATTTTGACTGTACACAAGAAATTAATGTATATAGTTATCATATTTCATAAATATAGTTATTTAAAATATTAAATATAACACATATTATTTTTAAATTATTATTGTCTTAATATCAGAGTTACTTTTCTTAATAAAGATATTTTCTTAATATCGATTTTACGAGAAAAATATTAAGCATCCTTTCTATTTAAAAACAAAATCAAAATTTTAATATCGAGTTAGTTGTCTTAATATATGATATTCGTTAATATCATAGTTTTGAAACAAAATATTTATAATCAAAATGAAACAAATTTAATATTTTTGTAAAATATATATGACGTATATATATTAATATTTTATTAATATCGAGTAAGTTGGCCTATGACGTATAGATATTTGCATATCTGTTTCATTAACTAGTTTGACTATCTGTTGGAAACTTAGATGCATAACACGCTATGATACATGTGTTAACATTTTGCGTTATTTGAGTGTTTTTAAGGCTATCGTGCAAGAGAAATTGGTTGAATCACTGGAAATTTTTTACAGTGGTCAAAACCCTAGTTCTACTCGTAAGAAAGTCAACTACACATAAGCTTCTACTCGTAACTTTTGGTGAAGAATCTTGAGCTATAACGGTTTCGATGCTTCCTCACTTGGATAAGTGTGTGGAACACTTCGACTTGTGGATATCCCTTACTGTTGTGGCGGTGTAAAGGATTTTTGGTTCTTAACCATAGTTTACGCATAAGCTAAAAGCTTACGAGTAACTCTACGCATAAGATCACACTTACGCGTGAGTTTCTGACTAAGTTTTTTGTCTACGCATAAGCCTAAGGTTCTGGCGTAAGATACTTTCTACGCATAGGAATCCTACGCCTAAGCTTCCTACGCATAAGATCCTACGCCTAAGCCATCCTACTCGTAACTACATCCTACTCGTAACTACATCCTACTCGTAACTACATCCTACTCGTAACCATATCCTACTCGTAACCATATCCTACTCGTAACTTCTTTGGTCTACGCCTAAGCTCTTTCTACGCCTAAGCTCTCTCTACGCATAAAGTTTTTTGGCGGGAAAACTTGAGTAAAATTTAAATTTTTGAGGAGACTAAACGTTCAATTTTCTGCGAGATTCAAATTTTGGTTTAAGCTGTGAAATTTTGGTCAAAATTCAAATTTTGGGCCTAAATTCAAATTTTTCGGCCCAAATTTGGCTTCAAAATTGTCATAACTCAAATTTTTCATACGACCTTAGAATTGATTTTTAATGTGAATTTCAAATTTTGGGGAAATTTTTTTTCAACTAAGAACCAAGGTTACGAGTACGACTTTCGGAAACACCTCAACCGAGCTTAATCTTCATCAACCACAACTCCTTTATCATTGAATCGATCCTACATCAACTTTATCAGATTATACCTTCATCAATGGCAACTCAACAAGACATTCATGCAGCCGGTTCCGAAAACCGACCTCCTATGTTGGCAAAAGGTGGTTATCTTCAATGGACAAGTCGAATGCTCCGCTACATCAAGACCAAACCTAATGGGAAACTCATGATTAAATCCATTCAGGATGGACCCTTCCGGCCTCGACAAGTTCATGTACCTTGAAATGCCGATGCAACACCTCCCATCCCACCATCCCACCATCCTCTCATCTTCAAGTAGATCGAGAATACCTTGAAGAGGATCGAAACAAGTCGTCTGAGATGACATGGCAATTCATATTGTCCAACTCGGTTTACCAATAGACATTTTCTTCTGTGTGAGCGGTTGTGAAGCGCTTTCGATATGTGGGGCGTGTTAGGCGACTATGTTATGGAGCAATTGGTAAACAAGACATGGAGAACAAGTGCGCTAGCGAATGGGAAAAGTTTACATCTACACGGGAGAATCCATTGAATCTACTATGGAAGGTTTTGCACTTTAATGAATGAGCTTATCGAGAAACAAGTTGGCACCCGAACAATCGTTCAAAACATCAAGTTCTGAATAATCTTCCGGAAGAATGGGGACGATATGTCACTATTGTTAACAAACAAAATACTTACATCGGTGAACTTTGATCAACTAAGCGA